>JBBPBX010105350.1:0-11598 GCA_038048925.1 Garcialebias charrua | reverse complement strand
TTTTGTAAATACAGAAGTAAAAAAAAAAAGTATGTTGGACAAAAGAGGAAACGTTTCTACAATTTTTTTTTAACCCATCCAGAGGACCTAATTTAACTTTTTTTTTTCCTGCTTGGATTATTGCGCACCATCAGGATGTTGTATGTGTCACGTGACACTTTCTGAATGGTCCGTGAATGCAACTTGAGGCGCGCTCCACTCCCAGTCTGCCTGTGTTTAAGTTGGTCATTTGCGCAGAGCAGTCACGTAGGGGGTAGGGTTGGGCATCGAGGATCGAGAATCATTTGGAACCGAGACTGTCCGGTTTTCCCGGAATTGTTCAAAAATATTTATTTTTTATCCCCATTTTCGATGCCTAGTCCACTAGGGAGCACAAGCCAGTATATCTCGTGCCGGTCCCAAGCCCGGGTAAATGGTGAGGGTTGTGTCAGGAATGGCATCCAAACACTTTTGCCAACTGTTCACAACAGCCAATATCACAGATCCCATCAGCCTCCGTGCCACGGACAGTGACGTCACGCTCTTTGACTATCCATACCATACCATACCAGCTTTATTTATAGAGCACTTTAACACCTACAGGACCAAAGTGCTGTACACACAACAAAACAATCACAATCAGGTAATAAAATGATTAAAATAAATAAGAGTCACATAATAAAAGTTGAGGAATCATACAATCAGATAAAACAAGCGACTAAAATTATTAAAAGTCAACATCGCAGATGGTGTCATAGGCCAGGGAGAAGAGATGGGTTTTAAGAAGAGATTTAAAAACAGACAGGGAAGAGGCCTGTCTGATGTTCAAGGGAAGGTTGTTCCACAGTTTAGGAGCTGCCACAGCAAAAGCACGGTCTCCTCTGAGCTTGCGTTTTGTCTTTGGGACACTCAGGAGCAGCTGATCACATGACCTGAGGGATCGAGAGGGTGTGTATGGCTGCAGCAACTCGGACAGATAGGGCGGGGCAAGACCATTTTGCGCTTTAAAAGCAAATAAAAGAACTTTAAAATGAATCCTGGAATGTACGGGCAGCCAGTGCAGGGAGGTTAAAACAGGAGTAATGTGGTCAAACTTTCGTGTGCCAGTTAAAAGTCGTGCAGCGGCGTTCTGTACCCTCTGAAGCTGAGAGATACACGAATCACTGATTCCTATATAGAGTGCATTACAGTAGTCCAGCCGTGTGGTCACAAAGGCGTGAACTACTGTTTCAAAATGCTGCTTGGAAAGAATTGGCTTCACCTTAGCCAGCTGCCTCAGGTGGAAAAAACTAGTTTTAACAACTGCTCTGATGTGGTTTTCTAATTTTAGTCCGGCATCGATCTTGACCCCCAGGTTTGTAACAATAGGTCTGATGTATTGAGCCAAGGAACCAACATTGACCTTGGGAGTCTCAGTGGAGCTTCCAAAAACCATCACCTCAGTCTTCCCCTCATTAAACTTTAAAAAGTTCACAGCCATCCAGGCTTTGATGTCCTCCAGACATGAAAACAGAGGGGCCAGAGAGTTGGAGTCCTTTTTCTGAAGCGGGACATAAATCTGCGTATCATCTGCATAACAATGAAAGGAGATCCCATATTTTCTAAGAATGGAGCCAAGAGGGAGCAGGTACAGTGTGAAGAGGAGGGGGCCTAAGACTGAGCCCTGAGGAACCCCACACAGAAGAGGAGCAGAGGAGGACACATGGTCACCAAGGCGGACACAGAAAGTACGGTCGGCTAAGTAGGACCTAAACCAGTTCAGTGCTGCACCGCTGACACCCCCCCCCCATTGTTTCAAACGACAAAGTAAAGGCCGAGATACACTGAAGCAGACTCCGTATTCGCGCGTATGCGCACATATTTTGTGCGTATGTTTTCGCTTCTATACTTTCAGAAACTATCAGCTTTCAAACGCTCGCGTTCTCCTTGTTGTAATATGAGCAGCTGAGCACGGATGAGCTCGCTGATTGGTCACTTTGACACGCCTACTGAAATGATTGACAGATTTCAGTCAGCTCAAAGTGAAACCTATCATGAGCAGCTCGCTGAAGACCGCTGCGGTGTTCTGATGCGGTGTTTCTACTATATATGTTATAAAAAGTTCTCTCAGAAATAAAAATAATAACAGGGAGTGCTTTTCCTGCAGCACACAGCCCACCAGGGAATATATAAAACATTGCGCACCCAGGTAGGACCTGAATTCATTCATTTCATTCATCGAGTGAACGGAGGAAGAAGCGGTTACTTGACTTTAGGCAAAAAAACAAAAGAAAAGGCCCGATCAGCGATAAAGAAGGGGAATTTATTTAATTTGTGTAACATACAAAACAGTCCGGCGCCGGGGAAGTTTAGGTCAGACACCGCGCATCGCGTATGCGCATCGCGTATGCGTAGTAAAAAAATACTTTTGCGCGTACTTGCCCTGAGGGGCTACGCGGGGCTACGCTTTTGCCACAGCGTACGTACGCTGCGTATAGGCGTATCGTGAGGACGCTCGAGTGTATCTCGCCCTTAAGATGTCATGGTCCACAGTGTCAAAAGCAGATGATAAATCTAAAAGCAGGAGGACAACACTGTCACCAGAGTCTGTTGCTAAAAATATGTCGTTAAAAACCTTTAAAAGAGCAGATTCTGTACTGTGCAGAGCTTTAAAACCAGACTGTAAAACCTCGAGAATGTTCTGTTCTTCCAAATATGCTGATACAGGTACAGGTAGTCCCCGATTTACGAGCGAGTTCCGTTACAACGAGGCGCTCGTAAACCGGAAATCTCGTAATTTGGAACGGCCGCCACGCTTCTCGTAAGTCCGGAATTTCGCTCGTAAATTGGAACGGTTTTGCTAGCGCGACTACGAACACTCGTTTTTCATCGAAAAACTGCTTATGAGTGCATAAAAATGATCGGAAACGTGTGTCCACATGTTTAGCTAACGAACTGTGGTGAAAAAACACAGGAAAACTCAGTATTTTTTGCGTTTTTTCCAATAATTCGCCAGCTCGTAAGTCCGGAATCTCGTAGATCAGAGCGCTCGTAAATCGGGGACTACCTGTAGTTGGTTGTACACAACCTTCTCGAGCATTTTTGAAAGAAATGGCAGTTTGGAGATGGGCCTGTAGTTAGCAAGAACAGAGGGGTCAAGAGTGGGTTTCTTAATGAGAGGCTGGACATCTGCATGCTTAAAATGTCCAGGGACCACACCAGAGGACAGACTGCTGTTCAGAAGAGCCAGGACTGAAGGAGCTACAGTGATGAAAACCTCTTTGAATAAACGAGGAGTAACAGCATCACTTGGTGATCCTGTTGGCTTCAAGTGGCTGACCACCTCCTGCAGAGACAATCAAAGTGTGTAAATACACTGACGTTTCCATACGGCGTACGGAAAACGTAATTGTAAGCTAGAGGGCTTTGGTGTAGCCAACTCAAAATCTGATTGGTTGAAGCAAGAGTTTGATCTACATTTTTTTTATGCTACATGGCTCGCAGAACTGATTGTGAAGGCCTCCAGGCAGATTTCTTTGACCCTGGCAACAAATAGTGGCTGAAATGTGATTGGTTAAATGCTTAAATATGAAAATACATGTCTGGAAGCAGCGCAACCAGGGGGGTACCAATGAAAGGAAGCGGACAGACCATTTGGAATTATTTAATACGTATTCATGGACAAAACATGATCAAAATAAACATTTTAAATTTAATTTTAAATCATTTTAGGCCAGCAGAGAAGGCCTTGCAGGCCTTGATGGCACACCACTGGTAGAATTAAATGTAGGTACTTTTACTTTTACTCCACTACATTTTGCATGAAGTATCTGTACTTTCTACTACACTACATTTCTATAATGTGTTGAGTTACAAGTTACTTTCACGTTGCAGTTTTTTGATTTGTCGTTAGATTGAAAGTAACTGATGTCGAGAGGGGAGTTGGTCCATTGAATCACTGCAAAGTGGACAGGTAACATATAGACCTGCTTTCAAGAAGAGCTAGACCAATGATGTATATTCTAGTATAAACGCCATTGAGCTGGGAGCACCCACAGCACCACTAATACACCTAAAATGGATTCCACCACAAAGATTCAGCCAGAAGATACACAACACCCATGGCCTTATTGAAAGATTATTGAAAGACTATTGAAAGATTATCGAAAGATTATTGAAAGACTGTTCAGTTCAGCAGGACAGATTCTCTCTCCCAAAAGAGCCAGACTGGACTCAACAAACTTTGAAAACCAACTTCTTCTGAACTTGAACAAGAAATTCTTGCTGCAATATTAAAATGTGTCAGTTCATGGGATGTTAGGAGACAAGAGATGTCTCCAAATGGCTCGATACTCTGGTTCAAGTTTTGAAAATTGTGTCAGGAAGTTAAGTATTGTTCATTGGTCTTTGACTATCCAATCAAAGTGTGTGAATACACTGACGTTGACTAAAAGACCTAACTAAAAAAAACGCAAACATTGCACGTGAAGCAAGGTTGTTGAGAAAGAACAAAAAAATAGCAGAAACTTGGACAAGAAACGGAAACATATGGATCAAAGTACAGGAAAGTTCTCAAGCTAAAATAATAAGAGATCTGAAAGACTTAGACACATTTAGATGAGCTCAAAGATGACAAATTACAAATCACTAACACATGTTCATACACAAAAATTGACAAAAATGAACAAACAAAGAAATACATTAAAACATGACAACAACAAACGAAGACTCAGAGTTTAAAATATACAATGTTGAAGATGTGGTTGATGCAAATTTTTATCCTACTATAAAAGACTGTGAATATTATAATGAAGAACAGTTTAATGACATCAATAAAACAAATGGAGATCTCTCTATTATTCACATCAATAGCAGAAGTATAAATGCAAATATATCCAAAATAACAGATTATTTAAAACAGTTAAACAGAACTTTTACTTTAATAGCACTGTCAGAGACATGGCTTAATGATGATAACACAAATAATATTCACATAGAAGGTTATGACTTATATCATTTAAACAGAAACAATAAAAAGGTGGTGGAGTAGCTCTATTTGTTAAAAATGAAATTAAATGTAAAATAATTAATGAAATGTCAATAATTGTTGACAATCTTATGGAAATAATAACAATAGAAATATTAAATAAAAATGCTAAAAACATATCTATAAGTTGTGTATATCGATCACCAGGATCAAACATAGGAATATTCACTGATAAAATCATGCAACTATTGGAAAAGAGTTGCAATAAAAAAAGTTTTCTTGTGTGGAGACTTTAATATTGACCTGGGAAATAAAACAGATTCAAATAACTTCAGCACATTTCTAAATTTGGAGTTTGTTAACAAACTCCTTTTTATTTACTCCAATAAAATAATTTATAAAATAATTTATAATTTATTTATAATAAAATAATTTACTCCAATAAAAGACAAACGTAAAAAAACTTGTACCAGGTGGGAAGCGAACCCGCTTCCCCGGGTCAAGATAAAAGAGTGTAATAGCCGAGCATGATCTCTCTGAGCCACAGCAGCAGATTGGTTTTTCAGGAGTCCACTTTGCCTATAAAGCAATCACCCCTCTTAACATTCTAGCCACGCAAAGGAGTTAGAGATTATCAGTTATATTTTAAAACCCTGGCTGCGCGCAAGAGTTAGACAATATTAGTTATATTTTAATGACATTCAGGTTGCGCTGAAAGGCGGAAATGGGTGCGCGCTTCGTGTTATTTACGTTCTAACATAAGCTGATACATAAGCTGATTTGTAATCAGTTATTAACAAAAATTAAACTCAGAAAAACTAATTCAGCTAATAATTTTTTTAGGGGTTTCTGTAGTTAAATTTTTATGAAATTCAGCCCTCGTGCTGAGGTTGTTGTTAGAACGAGTCCAGCCCCTGCTGCAAACAATGAATCAAATGTGAGCAGTAAATGACGTCAAACTGGGCCGGGGGAGTCCGGCCCGATCAGAACCATGGTGGAGATGGTTCCAAAACGAGGGCGGACCCGGGGAAAAAAAGGAAAATGCGAACACGCCGAACCCGGGTTAGAAGGCGGGGCGGGGCGGCCCGGGCCATTGAGGGCCGGCCAATGCGAAAACGGCTAGAGTAAACACAATAAAAACATGTATTATCTGCAGCATTGTTCATTAAAATGGCTCAGTACTATTTACGTATTACAGAAAATATATATAAACTACGCACACTTAACGGTATTGTAGACCATTGCATTAGGTAATACGTTCAGCAAGTACTTTTACTTTAATACTTTAAGTATTCTTAAAAGCAAGTACTTATTTACTTTTACTTAAGTAAAAATTTTAATATGGTACTTCTACTTTTACTAGAGTACATTGTTGTCTGTTTATTTGTGCTTTTACTTAAGTACAGTGTTTGAGTACTTTCTCCACCACTGATTGCCTCTGATGTGTGTCCCCAGCGATAACATCCGATGCGGGTGGTGTCCCACTGGTGTAGCACTGTCTCTACAGATTCAGAGATCCAGTAGAGTGCTGTGTGGGTGGGTCAATGAAGGCACAGGTTGTGTTGTAGAGCACTTTGAGTATCTTGACAAGATAAAAAGAAGCTATAAGTACATTCAAAAGCACATTATTTCACAAATTGAAATTGTTGAAGTTCCATTACAGTACTTGGCGGATTACAAAATCCTGTTGATTATGTATAGAGCTCATAAAAATGAACTAGTGAATATACAAAAGTTTTTTGTCAAACGTAAAAGTTGTTATAATCTTAAAGGAACAGAGATTTTTGTGAAAGCAAGATATAGTTTGAGGGGTCGGTCAACCTCAATCAAAGGAATTGATCTTTGGAATAATCTGGAAACTGGTATTAAAAATGCTAAATCAATTACCATTTTTAAAAATATGATCAAAACAAATCTCTTGCAAAATATAAATAACAATATTGTGTAATAGAGGTTTTCTTTGAAATTCTCTTTCTTGGAACTATATGAGTTGTTTTCATTTTTCTTTTTTTTTTCAATCAGTGTTTTGTTTGAATTATCCTTGTAATAGGGGGCAGATATATTTTTTTCTTCTTTCTGCATCCCTTCATTTTACTTTTATACTGTACGGTCTCAGATATGAGATTGTTTTGTGTTGTATTTAAAATGAATAAATTTAATAAAATAAAATAAGTACAGTCCATTAACAATCAACCAAATCTCTCTCAGGCACACCCCAATCATCTGACCTCCCATCACAATTTCTTGTTGACTCTGTTCCTGTGTCAAATAAGCACGAGATCCTGAACTGTTTCAATAAACATTTTGTTGCTTCTAGTTCATTATTTGACACAGTTACAAACGGAAAATCAGCCACTTTATCTAATAATCAAACTTCTACAAATCAAATCCCTCCTACAAGTCAACCATCTGTTAATCACACCTTCTCTTTTTCTCCGTTCTCAGTCAGTGAGGTAAATAAACTGTTAAATGATCTTGATCCTAAAAAATCTGCAGGTCCAGATGAACTTCCACCTTATTTCTTAAGGCTGGCTGCTCATATCATCACAGTCCCTGTGACCCACATCTTTAATCTGTCCATAAGCCAAAACACCATTCCGGATGCTTGGAAAACAGCCTTTGTTCTTCCTTTGCTGAAGGGAGGTGACCCCACCTCATTGAACAATTATCGACCGATCTCTAAACTCTGCATCTTAGCCAAGGTTCTAGAAAAACTGATAAACTCTCAGATCAAAAACTATCTGGACTCATTTAACATCTTACCTCTTCATCAATCTGGTTTCAGGAAAAAACACAGCACAACAACTGCTTCTCTGAAGGTTCTGAATGATGTTGTTGAAGCATTGGATGCTAAGGACTATTGTGCTGCACTTTTCTTAGACCTGTCTAAAGCTTTTGACACTGTGGATCATAACATCCTGTGTCATAAGCTCTCAGAAATCGGTTTCTCTGATCACACCATCGGTTGGTTTTCTAACTATCTTTCCAATCGGAGGCAATGTGTTCAACATAACGGTACTTCTTCCAGCTATTTAACAGTTAAAAATGGTGTACCACAAGGCTCAGTTTTAGGACCCACTCTCTTTACAATCTACATAGCTAATGTAGGTCACTGCATCCCTGATGCATCCTTACATTTCTATGCTGATGATACAGTTGTTTATTGCCGAGCTAAAACAGTAGCTAAGGCTTTCCAGTTACTGCAATCCGCTTTTGACATCATCCAGTCAGATTTGTTCCGTCTCAAACTTGTCCTAAATGCTGATAAAACAAAAGGGATGTTTTTTTTCAAATAGGAAGGCGGTTCCAGCAGATCCTCCTCTGATTTTATCTTCAAATGGTGTCCCTATTGAGTTTGTTGATTCCTATAAATATCTGGGTATCCTGATCGATTCACATCTCTCTTTTAAACTCCACGTGGAAAACCTAGTGAAGAAACTGAAAGTTAAACTGGGTTTCTTTTTCAGAAACAGATCATGTCTATCACTGAATGTTAGGAAACGCCTTGTATCTGTGACTTTCCTTCCCTCCATTGATTACGGTGACATTCTCTACATGAATGCTCCTACAAGCACCCTGCGGATGTTGGATGTTGTCTATCATGGTGCACTAAGATTCATAACTGGTTGTGATTATCGTACCCACCACTGCACCCTGTATTCACTGGTTAACTGGACATCATTAACCTCACGCAGACTCTTCCACTGGTACATTTTCATCTTTAAATCACTTCTTGGTCTGCTGCCCTCATACATCTCCTCCTACATGTCTTTGCGTGAGTGCAGCTACAGCGTGCGCTCTCAGGACATGATTACCTGCAGTGTTCCGTCAGTGAGGACTGAACTTGGAAAAAGGGCCTTCTCCTACTCCGCTCCTGCTTCATGGAATATCTTACAAAAAGATCTGAAGCTCTCGACCTTGACTTCTCTAAATGGTTTTCAGAATCTGTTGGAATCCTGGCAAAAACCAATGCAGATTTGTTCCTGTCTTTGATTTTATACGTCTACCTTATAATGTTTTGCTAGTTTTTTGATACTTTTTTAAAATTTTTTTTTTTCTTTTTTTTTCTCTCTTTTGTTTTCTATTGTTTATTGTTTGTTTGTTTATTGTTTAAGGAAATTCTACCATTGCTGTTCATTGTTCTTTAGTTTTAGCAGGTCGCTTTCGTAAATGAGCCCATGAGGTTCAAAAGATTTACCTGACTAAATAAAGGTTGAATGAAAAAAAAATTAAAATTATCATTTAAAATTTTAATTTTAAAATTACAATTTACCATTACTTTGAGTATCTTGACAACAGTCTATTTGCCATTAAAATGTCTATTCTGATATTCATAACTCATGTTGTGTTGGTTTGTCAAAGCTGATAACTCTTTCTGATAACTCTTTTTCATGTCACACGCGTGGTCACGTGTAAATCCAGGAAGAAGAAACAAAGAGCTGTGGGCAGCAAGAGGTTAACAATCCCGTGGTTTCTTTCTCGTTGAGCTTGCGTTAAACAAATCACGTGTAAACACATCACTCGGCATTTAGGGCTCAAACATATCACTAAGCAAGTCAGTCTGAGCCTATGTCTTGATTATATTAACATATATATGCATATTCTTCCATTTAAGTTAATTCGGCGGCTTTGTTCGCTAGTCCTGCAGTGCGCATGCGCGATGAAGTAACCCTGCAGGGAATTTTCTTGCTCTGACAAGTTAAATAAATTCTGAACGAACTTTCGGTGTGTTTTTCACCACTTCTTGTTTACGGAGCTGTTGGTTGCAGCAGGACGGGGTGGTGAACACTCGGAGTTTTAAAAAGCAGCTCTCCCTCCTCTTGTCCTGGGGAGTTTTATGTGTTTTGTTGGGGGCAGCTAGCTTAGCACGAAGATGCGGTTTAGCGGTGTGTTCGTGTGTGTGTTCCTGCTCTGGGTCGAGGGGTCTCGGGGTGACACACCAGCCAACTGCACCTACGAGGACCTGCTGGGGACCTGGGTGTTCCAGGTGTCCAGAGGAGGACACGACAGGACCGTCAACTGCTCGGCTGAAGGTAAACAGCAGCACACAAAGAGCTGCTGATGACAAGAAAGTTAGAAAAGTCCATGCAGATGTCACGTGACATGTTGGGGCCTGTTTGATTCCTGGTTAAATGCATGTTTTTCTTTATGTTTGATTCCTGGTTAAATGCATGTTTTTCTTTATGTTTGATTCCTGGTTAAATGCATGTTTTTCTTTATGTTTGATTCCTGGTTAAATGCATGTTTTTCTTTATGTTTGATTCCTGGTTAAATGCATGTTTTTCTTTATGTCACTCGCTTGAAACAGATACATGATTTGGTGAAAGCCTTGTTCTGGACAGATGTGTTGTGTCCCCAGCCACAGGTGAGAGCTCAGTGACTGTGACCCTGGAGAAACTGGCAGTGTCCACAGATGAGGTGGGCAACAGAGGCTTCTTCACCCTCATCTACAACCAGGGCTTCGAGGTGGTCATCGGGGGCTACAAGTGGTTCGCCTTCTTCAAGGTAAGAGATGACAACACTGGAGAGTTTGAAACTTTAATGCTGCAAAATAGAGGTGCACCGATAAATCGGCCGGCCGATTTATCGGCCCCGATTTTCTTAATTTTGGAAAATCGGAAATCGGCCAATACGTGCATGAGAAACCGATTTTACCGATTTTTTTTTTGTTTGTTTTACAACAATTATCTAAACTTCATTTATATTTCAGAGCACTACCTTGTGACCAGTTAAATACTGTAGTACTGTTTCTAGAATATTGTTCAAGGGTCAGTTTTTCAACAAAATAAGATTGAAATTTGAAGGCGCATTGTGACCTTTACAACATCTAGCAGTGTTGCTTATAAAACAAAATTGGTATTGGCCAGAATCGGCAAGTCAGACTTTGTAGAAATCGGTGATCGGCCAAAAAACTGCAATCGGTGCACCCCTACTGCAAAACAAACTCATTGATTTAGCTCAGCTGATCTCACCATCACAGCTGTCAATCATTAACTCATGAGCTGCTGTTTGTTGGACATTCTGGGAAGAAAAACTTTGCTGTGGCTTGAAGGCAAAGTGGATTGTAGTCTATATTTCAACATTCAGTGGTTTCACTATTTCTCATTTCCTTCATATAGCATATCTGTAGATCGTGCTCTTTTTAGGCGCAGTGATATTAATCTTTTGGTCCGTGGTTTAATTTTCATTATCACATGACACCCGAGCTGAGGGAAGTGCAACAGACGTCCTATCACGTGCATTATGATTCATTTGTGTCTCTCTCAACTTCCTCATTGTATGATTCTTTGAAAAATGTATTTTGAGACATTCAACCCTGAGCAGAATCTCAGAAACCTCCTTTTGAGGAACAGCTTCTACCCTGAGGCTGTCAGACTCATGAATAAATAAATAATAAGAATAAACACTGCAAAATGTCACATCATACTGACACTGATCTGTTTCTTGTTGCTGCGTTCATCTGTGACCATCTGCTCATGTTCGTGCTGCTGTTTATAATGATGTTTTTCTACTACATTAGGGCTTAGTGTATTACTAGCTGATGTGATGTCTCTCTTAGTTAATCCTAGATGTTATTATTGTTTTTCTCTTGCATTTGTTGTTGGATGTAACTGGGACCCTGTGTACATAATCTCGTTTTCAACACATGTACT
>JBBPBX010105349.1:0-11598 GCA_038048925.1 Garcialebias charrua | reverse complement strand
ACGCTGTTCCTCCGCCTCCCACAGTCTCTGTCTGAACATTTCCCTGGATTTTCTTCCATATTGCACATAGTGTTCACCCCATTCTTCCAACGCTGTTACCGTACTGACAAGAGGGTGTCCTCTGTACGATACAGTCGTCCTGTAAGCCATCCGTACTGGGTATTCTTCCCAATCGTTGATGGATGTGCAGACTCGATCACACAGCATTCTTAGGGGCAGCTCAGTGTTTTCAACCACTATTTTGTTTGGGTTAGTTTCCCGGTTGAAGATGCTTATCTTCATAGCTCGGCTTGTTGTCCAAACCTCCAATTCCCCTATGGAGATCTCGCAGAAATGTGTTTGATGTGGCTCTCTATAATTATGGCCCCATCTGATTTTGAACTGTATTCCGAATACTGTCAAATAGACAACATTGAAGATCCATGGTGTCCCCATTGGGCTGGGGTTGTATGGCAATCTCCATGAGTCTTTTGTTACTGCGTAATCAGGGGCACACCTATGAGACCCTCTAGTCAGGTCTTTGCTCCTGTAGGACATTACACATGAGCAGTAATAATTTTTGGTTCTGTTAAAGTTTAAGGTGTAGTCATTTTTGGGGCGGTCTAACTTTACTAGTTCGTTCCGTACAATTAGAGCTGGTTGATACGGACCTCTCCTGGATCGTTGAATCAGCAAATTCCACACATGAGTGGATGCCTCGTCCTCTGAGTCTGAGTCATCATAAAGCGGGGCTCTGTCCCAAGACGAGCATGTCTCAATGATTTTTGCAGATTTTATATTACCTCTCCCTTTCCAGATATGATTTGGACACCTCATGATTTGATTTAACAATTTTCTACCTTTTCTCCTGCGATGAGATCCATTGATGATCCTAGCGCCCCGTCGTTCAGTTTTTAGTTGTCCATTTCTTTGTTCGTGTGCTTCCATTTCCTCAGAAATGTCTTGCTGGCCCAAGCGTTCAATACACTTCGCTTTTTCTCTGTTTTACTGGGTTGGGACTTCTCCTGGTCGTCTCTATCGTCTTCGATCGGGTGTATCGTAGCTCCTACTGAGTACACTCCTTTGTAAGGTGCCACTACCATCTGTACCGAGACTTTAATCCTCTGGGTGGAGCCAGGTCTTATGGGCGTGTCTACCCTTTGCGCAGCTGTTCCGGGAATCTGTAACACCCCGTGTCGTTCCCAAACTTCTGGGGTTACTAAATATTCAGCTGTTTTTTGCTTTGGCTTTGCTCCTTCCACTGCCCAGCCATCCAAACTGGTGGTGTAATAGTACAGGTTTGAATGCCTGGTCCCAGTTTCACGAGGGATAGGAGGCAGGTCCACCAATGGGATTTTTTCATTCAGAATTACCTCTGCAAACAGTTGAGCCCAAGTTATCAACTCCCAGGGGCCATTCCAATCTCCCTCTCGGGCCTTACTGTTCACAGCGTCGGGCAGCTGGGCTGATTCGAGGTCATCTGCGTCCTTCGGGTCCCGGTACACCCTGAAGACCAAAGGAAACTGATTAGTGCCAAGGGGTATGTTTCCTGCTTTTCCCATTGCAGGATCATAGGGCCAAGCCTGCTTTACTGACTGCTCAAGCAGATCCTGAGGTTTCCAACACCTATCTTTTTGCCTGATCATTTCTTCGTCACTTAATCCATCTACTTCTGGATAAAGTGGAGGCGCTGTAGGTGTCGGGTTCATTCCCTGTTCATACTGCTGCCTCATTGGGGTATTTCTGGGGGCTTCGAACCTTGTCACGTCCAGCTGGACTTTGAAGGATTTGAGTGGGTCATAGTACCTCCTTACCTGCCAGCCCATAGCCCTTTCTGAGTGCAACAGTCGGCCCTCCTGCATCCTTGTTTGACAATTTATACAATACTTCACCATAGTCCCTTCCCATTCACAGGTACAATCTTCTGGGCCTCTCTCACTCAATTCCCATTGTGTGAGGATCATTACCCTTGGTAAAACTGTGGTCCTACATTTCCCACAAATAAAAGCATCCATTACTTTTACGGGTTTTAGTTGCAACTCCCGTACATCTTCTTTCCTCGCCTCAGGTTTGAGAGGCTTATTTCTTCCTGGTCCTTCCCACAAAATGGGTAAGCCAGTCGGTTCCATGCAAATTGCACAGCTGTTTTGCAGTTTGCTCCATTTCAGCATTTCGCATTCTGCTGATAGGTATCCTTTCTTGGCGTACTCCAAGATCTTCAGAGCCCTACCTACCCAAAGCTCTGAGGTTGTTCTTCTTAAGATAACTCCCCCGCATATAGTGGCCAGTCTAATATAGGGGAGCATGGTGCTTGGTTCATTGGCCATAATCCGGTTTCTGGTTTGAATTAGCTAGGAATTGGTTTCAGTTGCTGTATTCCTTGGACTCCCTTCTTTGTTAACACTACCGTGTTTTTATCTAATATACTCTTTACCTTATCCGTGACGTTGTATTTTGGCTTCACTGCAAATGCTACTGGGTGATCCGGTGCTCTTACCCACACCTTCTGCCCAACCTCAAATGAAGTGTCGGAGACTGGTTGTTCCTTTTTATCCTTGAAGCCCCGCCCACTTTCCAGCGTCTTGAATCGACGTTGGTTAAGTTCCTCAGCGGGGGAAGGTCTTCCGGCACGACACCTGTCATTCAGGGCTTCCCCTATTTCCATAGTTTTGGTGCTCCATTCTTTGTTATTAGCATTTTTAGCTATCCAATTTTTGACCAAACCTATGGCTCTTTCGGCTACTCCGTTGGCTTGAGGTGTGTATGGCGGTGAATAGACACGCATCACCCCAAAAGTCTGACACCAATGGTCCACCTGTGCATTGCGAAAGTGTGTCCCATTGTCAGTTCTCAGTTCCTTTGGGATGCCTAACGATCCACAGACTTGTTCCAGCATGCTGACTACACTATTGCCATTAGCCTTTTTTGCCGGTTTAACTATCACATACCCCGACATTGAGTCCACTAGCACTAGAAGATATTTCTCTCCTTTCTTGCCAGTGACTCCCATTGGTCCAGCAACATCCATGCACACTGAGCCCCAAGGTATGATACTCTTGATAGTTTGTCCATCCACTCGGTGCCCACGACGTCCTGCATTGTATTGACCACATACCACACAGTCCTGCAGTACCTTGCGAATTTGCTTCATGGGAATCCACAGCTCCTGACTCTCCAACTCCTTACGTGTAGGTTGTACGCCCGTATGACCTAGCCCTTCATGCACGCCACGCACAACCTCTAACACGTACTCCTGTGGGACCCTTCGGCCCGCCGGGGTTCTTTCCCACTTCTCGATCCCGACAAAAACGATCTTTCTTTGTTGCACATAACGGTCCACTTCTTCATTTCCCTGCCAGTAGTTTCCTTCTTTAGTGTGGGATTTCTGGTGCTCCACCTCTAAATGTAGATTCAACCTTATTTCAGCTATTTTTTTCCACAAATCCTGGTGAGCCACCAATTTTCCCTTAGCACTTTCAAATCCATTTTCTTCCCAAATGGATAAATCCTCTTTCAGGGCTTGAGCACAGTAATAACTGTCGGTTACTACTCGTGATGTTTTTATTTTTCTGTGAGTTAGTTCAAGCAATCCTTCCAGTACTGCCGTAACTTCTCCAGTCTGAGCACTCCCTAGCACTCTCCCCCTTCTTCGGCAGCACTCGTTCCCTTGATACTTGAGGATAAATCCCCAGTGTGCTACTTGATCGGTCCCTTTCTTGGATCCGTCGGTGTAGAGAGTCCAGTCATGCGTTTTATGTTTTTCAGGTACCTCTTTTGTTACTTTACTGCTTGTTGGCTGTGCCGGTCCTATCTCTAGATCTGGATCCAATAGAATATTCTCCCATTTACCCCAACGAGAATTAGTGGCCTTGGTACTTTCTATAGTTCCTTTTCTGAGGTATTTGTGTACTTGACTTTGTGTTATAACCTTGATGGGCTGTCCCTGGGCTAGATCTTTCAGCGTTCCCCAGTATCTTGCAAGCACAGCTAGTTCTTTTTCTTCCTGGGGAAATTTTTTCTCTACTGAAGTTAAAGTGTAACTCCAGAGAGTAACTAACCCACCATGTTCGTTTTTAACCGTGACCATGGCACTGTCGTCTTCACAACTGACCTCAGCTATGAGTCTCGTCAATAGGCTTCTTGGCTCCAATCGCACTGCTTCTTTGATCTTTTCTCGGAGTTCTTCCAGGTCTTTTTGGTTTTCGGCTGTCCAAATCCAGGTGTTTCTCTTTTTCTTCTCATCTTCACCTTCTCTTTTCTTTAGACAGGCATACAAAGGTTTAGCATACTTTTGGTAGTTAGGGACATGATCTCTCACATAATTGCACAGTCCCAGGATTTTTTGTAACTCGTTCTCGGATTCAGGGGGCCGAATTTGTTCAAGTTTCTCTCTGTAACCCTCTGAGAGTCCTAGATCTGCGGTCACTTGAAATCCCAGATAGTTTACTTGGAACTGCCCGAACTGACATTTCTTTAGGTTCAGTTTTAACCCTGCTTCTGTGACTCGCTGCACCACCTTTGCTAATCTTTCCAGGTGTTCTTCTTCTGTGTCATCTGCGATGAACACATCGTCGATGTAAATGGTAGCACCTAAGTCTTTAAGCACATCCATCACGGCTGATTGAAACACATTTGGAGAGTTTTTGTATCCCTGTGGTAATCGCTGCCAGACATAGCTTTTCCCTTGATGAGTAAAAGCTGTTTTCCCTTGTGATTGCCTGGCTAATCTGAGAGAGAAGAATCCATTTGCTAGATCAATGCAAGACTTGAACTTTTTCACTTGAAGAGTTTTTAGCGTACCTTGAGGGTTAATTAGGCTCGCTCGGTTGGCCACTGTTCGTCTGTTGAGGGCCTTAAAATTAATAACTGCTCTCCATCCTCCTCCTGCAGATTCAGGCTTCTTCACGGCCTGGATAGGACTGTTTGTTATAGGATTAGCTTCTTCTCTGATGACTCCCAAAGAGCTCAATTCCTTAACAATTTTGTTCATTTCTTCCACCGCTCCTGGGTTCAGGGGGTATTGTCGCACTGGTGGATGTACTCCCCCTTCAATGAGGTGTACAACCTTTTGACCTAGGTCTCCGCAGTCGTTTTTGAACCTAGCCACCGAGGCAGACCCAATAATTTGTCTCAGCTTCTCTTTCCCAGCCGGGGAGAAGTCGCTCTCATCTATTCTTTGTTCTGTCACTTCGGGGATATTTACCGGTTTGAACCATTCGTGAGTAGGCCCAATTCTTACCAACCTTGATTTGAGCTTGTCCATGCGTCGGTTTAATGCTCTTCGGTCCTTTTTCGGCTTTTTTAACTCCTTTAAGTCTCTTATTGTTAGGAGGTTGTAAGGGCCTTTAATCCACACTATCCCTTGCCATTCCCCAAATGGCATTTCCTGTACGGTTCCATTTGCCAATTGAACCGTAAGGTGTCCTATTGTTTTTAGGTTTTTGCGGGTCATAGACACCTCTGCGCCTGAGTCTATTAGGTAAGGTTCTCCATCCACTTTGGCATAGATTTCGTCACCGTCCCAATAAGCATTATCCAGGGTGACCCGCAACCTTTCGGCCATCATTTAGCCGGCCCTCCATCCCTTTTCAGTCGGGATTCACGGAGGGCCTTTCTTTCATCAGGGGTCATTTTAGCATATACATCTGAGGGCACATAATTGCTCCTTTTTTGAGGTGTTGTGTTAGCTGCTGGAGCTTGAAATCTCCTTTGTTGTTGGTTTCCATAATGCGGTCCTGACTGGGAACTTGTGAATCGTTCCTCGTACCGTGGTTCTGGCTGTCTTTGAGGCCCTTTGTATTGTTGTTGTCGTCGAGGGGCCCCAGGGGCTGCTTTTGGTTGTTTCAGGCTTTGTTTCATCTCTTGTTTTCTTTTTTCATCCCAAAACTGTCGTTCCAGGTCATAAGACTGCACTGCCTGATCAATTTGGGTAATCAAGGTCTCATTGGGCATTCTAGCAAAGGTCAGTTCTCCTCTACTCCCCTTCGTCACAGCTCTCAGAGCTTTAACGAATTTCTTTGGAGGAATTGTTCGTTTGAGTTGATACCAGACCAATGTGAGTCGTTGTCCCTGATCCATGCGTACTTTTGCCCGTTGGATTTGAGAATCCTCATCATCCAGATCCTCTAGAACCAGCCTTTCATAGTGTTTCTGGGCTGACTCTTCTTTGCCAACTGGGTTTGCGGTGATATGACCCAGCCACAGTTTTCTAGCTGCGTCACATTCGGTGGAGCTAGTTACCATAGGCCACACGTCTTTAATGTACTCCTCAACAGTTTCCTCAGGCCATTTCTCCCTCACCAAGGTTTTCAACATTTTGTACTCACGATAACTGTCGGCATCCGAGCTGTAGATTTGGCTTTGTTCAGCCCGCCGAGGTTCTGGGACTAAATGAGACTCGTAGTACGACTGATCTACCCCTTCTTGACCTGGTACTTCATCTCCATCATCTGATATCTCATGTCTCGTGGTCTTACCTGTTTCTTTTGCATATCTGTAAGCAGCCTTTTTCATTCTCCTCAACAGTACATCATGCACTATCGCCACATAAGCTGTTCTGAATTTGCTGGTTAGGGGTTGGTGAGCAGCCAAGGTAGGGAATGTGGGCATCATTAAAATGTTAGCCCACTCTCCCAAGGTGGCCTCAACTGTCAATCCTACTTTTTCTTCCAACCTACCTGTCCACACTGATGGGATTTCATAGAAGTTCTGGTCAGCTTCAGGGATGTGGGCACGGCGTCCATCACGGGTTTGTATAGGACCCCATTTTAGGTCTCTAGCCCCTCTTTCTGACGCTTTGTATACATCTATTATTTCAACTGCTTTCTTTCGCCCTTTTCTTTGCCCAGCTCTCAGTGTCTTTGTTGGTAGGCCCGATTTGCCCGCTGTTGATTCTAGGCTGGCAGTATCTTCATCATCATCGCTTTCCTGACTCAGATCCGTGTCTGGTTCCTCTTGGTAGTTTTCGTCATTGCTCACTTCACTGTCTGCATTCAATGGTTGTATTGCTTTGAGCGGTCTGTGCTCCGACCTCTCTATTGGATCTGCGCCACTCCTTCTTCTTCTGGTGACTGGATTATTCAGATCCTTCCCGGAGGGTATAGTTACGGCCATCTTTGTTTTCCATGCATCTCGTGACGTTGACGTTGATGGTTTTTCCCCATCTTCTTCCCCAGAATTCAAGGGTCCTTTGTTCGGCTCTTTTTTATTCTTTGTTATAGTGGCTAGCACCCTTGCTCTCCTGTCTTCATGCAGGTGAGTGGGGGTCACTATAACCAGTTCCCGAAGCGAGGCTTCGACCGGCATTCCTTTCGCCAGATATGTCGATGCATTGACAGCAACACATTCAGCCATTTCCCACTGAAGATCGTGGGACCTCAACCCATCTATGCTTATTACTACGCGCCTGAGGTTGTGTGTGATGGCTAGGTCTACCCCTTTTTCGAGGGCTTCTACCATTGATTTCATGTACCCGTCATTGCTTTCGGCCTCTTTATAGCTTTTAATTGGCACATGTATAATAGCATAGTATGAGAGGTTAGCACCGCTTGTCAGGCTCCCGTTAGGCTCAGAACCTACCGTTTTTGCCCATAACTGTTCTATTTCACATTGGTATTCTTGGCCAGCCAATGAGTGTAGGATTTTCCTAAAGGTGGTATTGTGAACCTTGAATTGGTGGTCCGTGAATATCAATAACCCATCGGCATCCAAGGTCCAAGGACTGCCGATCAGTCTATATACTTTAAATCCATTTTGGAAGTTTATTACTTGAGCCTCCTTGGGCACAGCTCTGAGTATCTTCTTCATCAGGGGTCTTGGCGTTTCACTTGAACGTTTAGGATTTCGTTCTTTATCTCCTTGCCCATGATGAGAGTAGCTTTTTGGTCTTGCTCCCAACTCCTGATGAGATGTCCTCCCCGGGGCCACTAAAGGTTTTTTTGTTTCCTCACCCTTATGGCCAGAACTGGGTTCATGTCTTGATTCAAGATGGTTCTCTTTCGCTGTACATTTCTTGTATTCTCCGCTGGTTATTCCTGAGGGGTTCTGGTCAGGATCAACCTGTCGACTACCGAACGACAATCTTCGCAGGAATCCTTTACCCCACTCGTCGTCTCTTACCCATTGTTTTTCCATCTGTTTCACCAAGCTCTGTGCAAGATTATCAATGCCGCCCCGAGCTTTTCTTTCATATTGCCCATCATCTGGGCTCCATTCCTCCTCAACTCTTGTCTCTAGTTTAGTAGCCCAAGACCCATGATTCCCCATTTTCTCTTTACCGCTTGCTCCAGAATCAGAGTTATAGGTAGGGGTGTATCGGTATTGGACCAAGTTCGTACTGGAGCCCCAGCAGTCAGGGTCTACGTGAGATGCTGGGTTTATCGGTCTACCCATCCCACTAACACCTCGCATATCTGGTTTCACTCTGATTGTGGTGTCGTCCCATGAGGAAAGGGGTTTTGTTTGTCCTGTTTTTAACTCGTTGGTTTCTTGCCCCTCTTTCGGATCATTTTCTCCTTCTGAATCTCCCGGAGAGTTTGTTTCAGAAGCTCGTGTACTCGTTGGCTCAAGACCTCTGTCCTTCATTCGCTGTTTGTATAGCCCCATCCTGGCTAGCTCTTCTTCATATTCACTAAACATTGAGGCCGCTTTTATCTTGGCACCCAAGGTATACCCGTATATTCCTGTGGCTTTGGCCAACATTTTCACCAAAGGGTCGTAGTCGATCGTCGGGCTGATCACGGTATTTATAAGTCCAGATCTCGGTGCTTCAATCTGTTGCACCCACCATTTTAGCCACAGTTTAATTTCTGCTTTGGTTTTTATTTTTGCTGGGTCTTTTAATACTATCATTTGACAGCCATGCTTCACTAATATGCAGTAAAGTACACCTTTGTCCTTCATGTATTCCCTCAGGTTTTGTTGTAGAATCGTATCACTCACCATAGGGTTACTTTCTCTGAACATTTGCTGAACAAGAGGATGCCAAGTTGTAAAACCTTGGCCATAAAAAAGGACCTGTAGTGATTGCCCTCCGGTTTCTCCTACTGGTTCAGGTTTCTGTTGGTTTGGATTGTCCGTTTTGGTTTGCCCCTCCATCGTAGCTGCTGTTGCTAACTCGGGTTTTGGTACAGTTGGATCGTTCATTTTGGACTGGTCCAACAGTCCTACTGGTGCCACTCCCGTGGCCATTCTTCGTTTTTGCCGTCTCGAGTTGTCTGTTCCTCAGAGCCTCCCGGACTCTATACCTTGCGCTTCGGATGGGAACAGACTGTCTGCTTAACTTACCGTTTGAACCATGGTCAGTAGTCCTTAGTAAGCCCCACTTACCCCACCACTGCCCAGTAGTATAAGGGGTACTTAGCTGGTAGCTAGTCCTGCCGTGCTACAACTCCTCTACCCTAGGAGAGTTGTGGTCTGGCGCTCGGTCAGTCCACTGACGCACGCCTTGATATCTTGAGTTCTTTATGCTTTAAGTACGTTGGGCGCCATGTAAATTCTACGTGAGTGAGGATAGCTGCAGGACCTTGCAACAAGTCCTCACTCCAGCCTTCTCCGGTAACGGGTTCTGAACTTTTATTCTTTGCACACGAGTATTACCCGATATGTCTTAAGATTAGTTAGAATTAAGGCTGAGACGAGGTAATTCAACCAGACTGTTACTGTCTCCATCTAAACGTCACACCCATTCTTTTCACTCCGATAGATAGTCCGACTTAGCAGAATGGAGTCAGATCGTACCTCACGGAGAAACGTATATTAAACGACAGCTTACCTCTGTAGATGGTTATTGTTATCCGTCTGGTAATTTTTAGAACCTAGGAAAATAAGGTTCCAGGATGTTGTTTATATCTTTTTAGCCAAAACAACCATTTAAAACCTCCAATATTCTAGTTGTTATCTTGAACCAAGTTTCCCATCATTTAATATCAAGGTGAGTCGAAGGAAAAATCCAAATTTGTACGTTTTATATGTTTCTTTATTATTTAATTGCAAGGGAACAGCATAAGCACTACTTACTACAGAAAAGATTTAATTAGGTTACATGATTTGCATTTAAGAGATAAAAGATTCACAGCTCACCAAAAGATGTCTTCCACACGCTGGGTTTTAATGTATTTTTACCTTTAATTGAATTGAGTTGTACTCCAATCAATGTATAATTTGTATAATCTTCAAAAATGTTGGTTTATTCTACAATAATCTGATTCCGATCAAATATGTTTAATCCACCCAGGTAATCTTGGTGTGTTCCAACTTGTGTTTTTATCTCCACCAGGAAAACTTATTTTAATCCTATCAGGAAATCTTGTCACCTCCAGGTGACGCTGTTGTACTCCAATCAGAAGTCTGCACTTCCAGCAGACTGAACAAATCTTTGTTTAATCCCACATAGGAAAAGCTTGTGTTTTCAATCCTTCAGGAAAAACTTGTTTTGTAATCATCCACTTTAGAAATCTTCATTTAATCCTGTTATTATCCAGTCAGGAAAGTCTGCACTTCCAGCAGACTGAATAAGTCTTCGTTGTAATTCCACAGATAAACCTCCAGGTAATTCTGTCGTGTTAAAAATCCCAGTTGTAATCCATCAAAACTGTTCAAGGTCAAAAAATCTGGTAATCCTCCCAGGCAAAATCAATTATTCCTCAAAAGTGTTATCCATTCAAAGATATTGTAATCCATTCAGTTGTTCTGCGATGCTGATAAGCAAGGCCTTCAAAGCAGGCCTGAGGTTAAAATTAGAACATCGTGTTCTCCTGGCTTTTCATCCAAGGTCAGTCAGCTTCTAGCTGGCAGGTCTCACTCCGTGATCAGACCGGTTGACCCAAAACAATAACTGATTTTCCAATCTCCAGGATCCATTCGGCAAAATCAGCTTTAATCCATCAAAGATTGTTTTCCAAACATTCAGCTCGCTGCAGCCGCAACGAGCACTCCTTTTGTCCAGGAGAAAAACTCTTTTTGAGTTAATCCAATTTTCCCAAAGTATCCAGCAAATTCAAAGAATCCTTCATGACTTAAGCAACTTCAAAAGATGTTGTTTTGTTCCACAAAAATATTTTTAAATCAGGAAAAATAGTATTCCACAAAAAGGCAGCCTTTAATCCATCAATCCTTGTTGTGCAGCACTGACGATCAAAGCTCTTCAAAGCAGGATGTGACCAGAGAGAACATCCTGTTCTCTCAGACTTTAAACAATCAGCACTCAGTGACCAGGTCTCCAAGCCGATGTCCCTCTTTACACCAAGGGTTCAGAAAAATAGTATTTTCCTTTAAATGATGTTTAATCCATCATTTTATTCTGTGGTACTGACGAGAGACCTTCCTTAGCAGGCCGGAGACTAAAAATAGAACACTGTGTTCTTTTAGACTGTAAACTACTTTACGCTTGACCTTCGATGTACAAAACTTCCTCCAAACTCCCTTCAAGCTTCTGTGGTACTGATGAACAGGCCTTCCTTAGCCGGCCGGAGCCTAAAATTGGAACATAGTGTACTTACAGAAACAACTCGCCTGCTGCACTCCTGACTCTCTGCTTTAATTCATCAAAGCTTGTTTTCCAAACATTCAGCTTGCTGCAGTCTGATCTCTCGACGCACAAAACTTCTCTTTAAACTTTTC
>JBBPBX010105348.1:0-11598 GCA_038048925.1 Garcialebias charrua | reverse complement strand
AAACAGAGGTGGAGGCCTCCGTGTTCAACTGTCCCCCTCTTACAATTATTGCTAGTATCTTACTGTTCATATAAAATATTTGATAATGTTCTTATAGAAACAATTCTTGAATAATGTTCATACAGTGTTAATGCTACATGTTTGTCTCAGGCTACTTCTTGTTCTGCCATTAACTCTAAAATACTTATCGAATAGTTTATATATAGATAAAACTAGATGTTGAACAACCCATTAAAATACACCAGAATCACCAAAATGCAGGAAAGGGCATCTATTTAATTCAAAATTTTCTGAGAGAGGAACCCCACTGGCAACCTAGCGGGGGGGGGGGGGCGCTGGGGTTGCTCGCCCAGGGCGCCAAATAGGCTAGGACCGCCTCTGCTTTTCGTAATGTATTTTGGTTTAAAAGCCACTGGGACGTTGTGTTTAGAAAATAAACGTCTCAATATCTCTGAAACTCCTGCAACGTATGGAATGACCACTGGTCTGGGTCTGGGTTCCTTCTTTTCACCTGATGGCTGGCTGGAGTCCTGTTGGGGTTTCTTCTCTGCTTTCAGGAAGGTCCAGTTAGGATATTCACATTTCTCTAGAGCTGTTTTGTGTGTGATTTCTCCTTCTGTCTGGCTGCTGAGTTAGTGGGGACGCTGTCTGCTCTGTGATACAGAGTCCTGATCAGCATCTCAGACTGAGGAAGTTTTTTGCTTTGTTTTGTTTTTTGAATGTCCAGAGGACCAGACAAACAAGGTAAATGTGAGCTCAGGTCAACATCTTCCATCTGAGAAGGTTCTGGTTTAATTATTCAACCTTGTTCTGACCTGTCAGATAAACAGAACATATGTGGGTGTCCTAAACTTTTCAGCCATCAACCACAAAACACCAGTGGAAGAAACTCAAGAGCCTTCAGATGTCTGATATATTTATGAGTACTGTTTAAATATGACTAAATCTATACAAATAAGAATCTCATTTTATTTACTGGTGTAACTAAAGATCATCGTTTTGCGACCCACAGCCTTTGGGAACCAGTGTCCTGGAGATTCTGGGTTCAGGTGTTGGCTTTGAACCACTCAGGTCTTGACAGTTTGGGGATAGAATTTCTGTGGGTTGGGCTCATTTCCACAGATTCTGTTGGATCTCTTCAGACGTCCCACACCGAACATCTCTTAGAAAAATGGAGTTTCTTAATTACAGTAAAGTACGTTGGTTTTCATTGGATGCCAAGAAACAGCTTGTTGGTGCCACCCAGAGCCCTGTGGACAGAGCTGCGACACTCCCATAGAAAGAATGGGATGCAGAAGTCATGCAGGTCATGCAGCAGAGTCAGAGTCAGAGTCAGAGAGTCTTTATTGTCATTTGCACCGCATGTGGTACATGAGATGAAAACGAGATTATGTACACGAGGTCCCAGTTACATCCAACAACAAATGAAAGAGAAAAACAGTAATAACATCGAGAACTAACTAAGAAAAACATCAACTAGTAATACACTAAGCCTAATATAGTGGGAATAAACAGCAGCACGAACATGAGTTTGTATGAGCAGATGGTCACAGATGAACACAGATGAACACAGCAACAAGAAAACAGATCAGCATCAGCATGATGTGATATTTTGCAGTGTTTATTTTAATTTTATTTTTATTTATTCATGAGTCTAACAGCCTCAGGGTAGAAGCTGTTCCTCAGTCTAGTGGTTCTACACTTGATGCTCCTCAACCTCCGTCCTGAGGGGAGTGGGGCAAAGAGTGAGTGTGCTGGATGAGTGAGGTCTTTCATGATACAGGTGGCTCTTTTCCTGCATCTAGAGGTGTAAATGTCTGTGATGGTGGGGAGACTGACTCCAACAGACTTCTGTGCAGCCTTCACCACTCTCTGCAGAGCTTTCCTCTCTTCAACTGTGCAGCCTCCATGCCACACGTTGATGCTGGAGCACAGGATGCTCTCCACTGCACACCTGTAGAACGAGGTGAGAACTGGGCTGCTCAGACCGGCTCGTCTCAGCCGTCTGAGGAAGTAGAGTCTCTGATGACCTTTCTTGATCAGGCTGGTGGTGTTGTTGCTCCAGCTGAGGTTATCATTCAGTGTACACCCAGGTATTTGTAGCTGGAGACCACTTCCACTGCAGACCCACCTATTACCAGTGGGGCATGGGTGTGTTTGTTCCTTCTGAAGTCCACAATCATCTCCTTTGTCTTCTTCACATTCATGTGAAGATTGTTCTCTTTGCACCAGCTCTCCAGATGTTCCACCTCCTGTCTGTAGCTGGACTCATCATTGTTTGTGATGCATCCCACCACCGCTGTATCATCTGCAAACTTAACAATATGACAGCCTGGAAGTGTGGCTGTACAATCATATGTGAGCAGAGTGAACAGAAGGGGGCTCAGCACACATCCCTGAGGAGAGCCAGTGCTGAGGGTTATGGTGGAGGAGGAGAAGTTGTGGATCTTCACGGACTGTGGTCTGTCTGTTAAGAAGTCTAGTATCCAGTTACAAATAGAGGGGCTTAGTCCAAGTGTAGATAGTTTGTCTATCAGAGTTTGGGGGATCATGGTGTTGAAGGCAGATGTGAAGTCCACAAAGAGCAGACGCACGTATGAGTCCTTCTGATCCAGGTGGGTGAGAGCAGTGTGGACCACGGAAGAAATGGCGTCCTCTGTTGATCGGTTCTCACGGTATGCGTATTGATGAGGGTCCTCATTGATGTTGACGGTTGCCTTGATGTGGGACATGACCAGTTTCTCAAAACATTTAGCGACTATCGGGGTGAGGGCCACCGGTCTATAGTCATTCAGACCAGTCACTGTGGAGCTCTTTGGGACTGGGATGATGGTCGCGGTCTTCAGGCAGGTGGGAACTGACTCCAGTGCAAGTGAGGTGGTGAAGATGTCAGCCAGCACCTCACAGAGCTGGTCCGCACATTCCTTCAGAACTTTCCCTGGGATGTTGTCTGGTCCGGTTGCTTTATGAGGATTAATCTTTCTGAGCAGTAAATAGTTCCAAACAGCAGCGGTTCCAGCATTGAACGTAGTCCATTCTCCATGTTTTCTCCGGTATGTTGATGAAAACTCAACACTTTTTTTCCATTGTGAAGCGTTAGAGAGGAACGATGGTTTGAGAGAGGAGTAAAGGAGGCCATCTTTGTGAAAAGAAACCATCCATCATTAAACAGAGGCCTCCGGGTTCAACTGTCTCCCTTTTACAATGCTGTTATTGCTAGTATCACTCAGCCCTCTGTGAATAGCAAACAACCATCAGGGTGCTAACGATCCATCGTTAGGCTGATGGTCCTCCTTGATCATGTGAGCAGCTGGTTTCGGCTGTCATCAGCCAACTGGTTGTGTAACACTGTGAGAAGGTGCTATTTATAAGACTGAGATGAACCCAGCACCTCAGACTGAGGAAGTCTTTCGGACGAAAGACGAAACGTTTCTACAATTTTTTTTGCTTTGTTTTGTTTTTTGAATGTCCAGAGGACCAGCCTTAAGGGCGAGGCATAGCTCCGCGCTAGCGCGAGCGCGATGCCACGCGGTGCCACACTTGAGCGAGCACCGCGGCACAAGCCTTTGAACGTTCGCGCGAACATGCCAAGCTCAAATTTTACGACCGCTCACGCGCGCGCGGTGTCTCTCAATAAACTGCCCTGGTGGCGGACTGTTTTGTGTGACACACAAATGAATTAAATTCCTCTTCTTCATCGCTGATCTGGACTTTTCTTTTGTTTTTTTGCCAAAAGTCAAGTGATCGCTTGAAGCGGTCACCATTCACTTCCTCCTCCGATGAGGAGGAATGAATGAACTTGTTCTCAGACCCGACCTGTCAATCAAATCAGTAGGCTGTCAGCAAATGACCAATCAGCGACCTCAATTTGTCCCATAGCTAAACGCTCCGCCCTGCTTCTGCTCAAATGACATCAAGTAGCGAAAACGTTGGAGCCACAGGCTGCTTCACGCTGTGCTCTGCTGTGAACACCCCACGCGCCGCGCGCGCGTGGGGCGCGGTCCAGCGCAGAGCTCTGCCTCGCCCTTTAGCTTTTTTAGATTTTTCTACCTGGATTATTGAGCATGCATCAGGGTATTTTGAACCACTTTGGCCAAGATTGCCTCAAACTTGTTAGAGAGTTTGAGAAAACAGCTAGGAAGAGGGCAGACTACAGGAACCACTTGCGATTCAACCTTAGATGCAGACAAAGTGGCATCATTCCCAAGAGCCTGGAACTGAAATCGTCGGTCAACGGGCACCGGGCAAGCAAGATCCTTCAGAAGGCACAGACGCAGCTGCTGAATGAACGGGTGAGACAGACCAATTTTACTATTGAGACCTTGAAGGCCAAAGAAGAGCACATTAAACAAAAACTAACAACGTTCCTAGATCAGACCACACTTCAGCAAGTGATGGACTGTACAGATCAGGCACGCTTAGCACAGCATGTCAAGTCCAAGACTCGACAACAAAACAAATTTAACTTACTGATAACTCGTCAACACCATCACAATTCCAATAACAACACATTCAGTGTAAGACAACACTCCGCTACACAGTTACATGACAGGGAGACAGAAAAGTAGGTGAAGAATTTATCTGACAGACAGCTCACCCAGCCAGAGACAGAGATTCTTGCCAGGGGACTAAACTTTGCAGTAGCACCAAGTAGAATTCCGCTGGTAGAAATGATCACAGCCACTGAGTCAGCCATCCGTAACAACAAAATTAAAGAGTTTGAAGCAGAACAACTCGAGTCAAAGTTTCAGCCTGTCTCAGTAATGCTAAACCACCACCTTCCAACATCAGTAGAGAAGAGAGGGATGCACTCACCACTCTTAGCAAGGACAGAAACATCATAATTCTCCCAGCAGACAAAGGAAGGTGCACAGTGATTTTGAACCAGAAAGACTATCATGAGAAAGTTATGTCACTCCTTAGTGACTTAACCACTTATGAACCGCTGAAAAGAGATCCAGGAAGTGGTTACAAGAAGAAGTTGATAGATTGCCTGAAAATTTTGAAGCAGGACAAGGCTATTGACAGTATTCTGTACCACAGACTGTACCCAGGGGAGGCCACGCCAAGTCTGTATGGTTTACCCAAAATCCACAAACAGGGTGTACCTTTAAGACCAATTGTTAGCATGATTAACTCGGTCACTTACAATGTTTCCAAATATCTGGCATCTGTACTCATCCCTTTAGTTGGCAGCTCAGAACACCACATACAGAACACCATGGACTTTGTGGATAAGGTGAGGGATGTCATCATGGAGACTGATGAAACAATGGTCTCTTTTGATGTCACATCACTCTTTACGTGCATTCCTGTTGATGAAGCAGTAGAGGTGGTCTGTTTAAGGTTAAAATCAGACACCACTCTGAACAGCAGGACCACGCTTTCCACAGAACAACTGTGTCAACTCTTGAAACTGTGCCTGCAGTCAACCTACTTCACATATGGGGAGCAATATTATAGGCAGAAACATGGGTGTGCTATGGGGTCTCCAGTTTCTCCTATTGTTGCCAACCTGTACATGGAGGAGGTAGAAAAGAGAGCCTTGACATCCTTTTCAGGGAGACCACCAAGTCATTGGTTCAGGTATGTTGACGACACCTGGGTTAAAATTAAATCTCAGGAAGTCCAACATTTCACTGATCACATCAACTCTGTGGATAAATATATCAAGTTCACACGAGAAGATGTAAAAAATGGCAGGTTGGCTTTCTTGGACTGTGAGGTCTCAGTTTCTGATGGAGGACATTTGCAAACTGAGGTGTACCGCAAACCCACCCACACAGACCAGTATTTACAGTTTGACTCCCATCACCCTCTGGAGCACAAGTTAGGAGTCATCAGGACTCTGTATCACAGAGCAGACAGCGTCCCCACTAACTCAGCAGCCAGACAGAAGGAGAAATCACACACAAAACAGGCTCTAGAGAAATGTGGATATCCTAACTGGGCCTTCCTGAAAGCAGAGAAGAAACCCAAACAGGACTCCAGCCAGCCATCAGGTGAAAAGAAGGAACCCAGACCCAGACCAGTGGTCATTCCAGATGTTGCAGGAGTTTCAGAGACATTGAGACGTTTATTTTCTAAACACAACGTCCCAGTGGCTTTTAAACCCCAAAATACATTACGGCAAAGACTGGTTCATCCCAAAGATCCAGTCCCCCGGCACAAACAGAGTAATATTGTGTATGCTGTTCAGTGTCAGGAGGGTGATCAGTCTTACATCGGGGAAACTAAACAGCCACTGGCCAAAAGGATGGCCCAGCACAGAAGATCAACATCATCAGGTCAGGACTCTGCGGTCTACACTCATCTCCAGGTCAGAGGTCACTCTTTCAGGGATGAAGATGTTCACATCCTTGATAGAGAGGAACAATGGTTTGAGAGAGGAGTAAAGGAGGCCATCTTTGTGAAAAGAAACCGTCCATCATTAAACAGAGGTGGAGGCCTCCGGGTTCAACTGTCCCCTCTTACAATGCTGTTATTGCTAGTATCACTCAGCCCTCTGTGAATAGCAAACAACCATCAGGGTGCTAACGATCCATCGTTAGGCTGATGGTCCTCCTTGATCATGTGAGCAGCTGGTTTCGGCTGTCATCAGCCAACTGGTTGATCCACTGTGGGAGGGTGCTATTTATAAGACTGAGCTGAACCCAGCACTTCAGACTGAGGAAGTCTTTCGGACGAAAGACGAAACGTTTCTACAATTTTTTTTGTTTTGTTTTTTGAATGTCCAGAGGACCAGACTTAGCTTTTTTAGACATGAAGATTATTGTTCAATAAAAACATGATGTGTATTATTTAACACCATTCGTACCAAAGTTCACTTCAGAACAATGTGTGTGATCACTGGTCAGTGGAAGTTCTGCTGGACTTCTCATTTGGTTCTGGACGATGAAAACAAATGGTTGGAACCTCCTTCAGTCTCACACGGCCTGACTGTGTCTTTGTGAAGTGACCTCTTTCAAAATGTGCCTGCAGTGATATTAGTTTATTTTCTTGCACATTTCTTTGACAGTTAAACATTTTGAGCTCTGGTTGAAAATGTTTGTGCAGATTAAATTTACATCACTCAGTTTGTGTTGTTGTGATGATGAGGATGATGATGATGATGATGATGATGATGTTGCTCCTGCTGATTTGAGATGATGTAAGTAATAAAAAGTGTAAATAGTAGTAAAGTACTTTATTAAAGCTTGTTTTACATTTTACATATTTTATAATAAATTGTTTGGTAATTTATTTTTCCACAATTAACACTTATTTTATCACCTGTTATGATTTTAACTAGAAACAGTTTCATTTGAATTAAAATTTTAATCAATGAATTACAATTTTACAGTAGTTGTCAGGTTACAAGCACAATCAACTCTGTTATAGATTTAGGTAATCTGTTGCCATAAAAAATAACAAATAGAACAATTATATCTTCTACATGTAACCTACAAGATGGCCGCGCTCAGACCAGCCGCAGCTTCACGAGCTCCCGGTTCATCCCTAGTTTCTAGTAATTTTAATAGTGTTTTTGTACCTGACTCTGCACGTTTTTTGCGGGTGAATTACAGCCGAACTGAACTGTTAAGAATCGGAGCGGATTTACCACAGGGCACAGCTGAAATCAGCAACGAACTCAAATCAGAGCTCGGAAGATTGGAGCTGTTAAGAACATCTTTCTGGAAGCAGATGCGCTCCAGGGGAAAGAAAAGGAAGCGGTGCTCCCGAGGAAAGAAGCGGGGCTGCCGAGCAGGAATTATGACGAGACTGCGGGCAGACGCTAAAACCGGGAGACCCCCGATGCCGGCTCTTTTTCTGTCTAACGTCCGCTCGCTGGACAACAAAATGGATCTACTTCGTTTGAGAGTGACCACGTCGGAGGAAATGAGGAGGTGCTCTGTGCTCTGCCTCACGGAAACGTGGATCTCTGAGGATACACCGGACTCTGTTTATGAGCTGGATAATAGACTCTTTTTCAGAACGGACCGGTGCACCGAGACTACGGGGAAAACACGAGGCGGTGGTGTTTGTATTTACGTGAACAAAGATTGGTGCACGAACTGTTCTGTGATCAAAAGGCTTTGTTCAGCTGCCGTGGAGTTGATCACAGTAAGGTGCCGCCCGCATTATCTCCCCCGCGACCATTCTGTGATTCTAATCTCCGCTATTTACATAGCGCCTGATGCTAATGACGCCCAGGGAGAAATTCATGACTTACTCACCTCGTTGCAGTGTAAATATCCTGAGGGGTTCTTCATTGTTTGTGGTGACGTGAATCACGTGGACCTTCGTCTCCCTCCCAGCCTTCAACCAGCACGTTTCCACAGCAACAAGAGGAAATAAAACGCTTGACCAAGTCTACACTAATGTAAAGGGGGCGTACACGGCGAAGACACGCCCACCGCTCGGAGCTTCCGATCACTGCTCTTTGATCCTGGCCCCAAGACAGCTCCCCCCACTCAGGCGCTCCAAGCCGGAACAAAGAGAGATAAGAGTGTGGCTTCAAGGCAGCACCTCCATGCTGAGAGACTGTTTTGAGAATACAAACTGGTCTGTTTTCAGGGAGGCAGCTACTGATGGGAGCTCAGTGGACCTGGAACTTTACGCTTCCTCAGTCCTGGGTTACATCAGTACATGCTCTGAAAATGTATCCATAAAAAAATATGTTAAATCTTACCCGAACCAAAAACCCTGGTTAAATAAAGAAGTCCGCGCCTTGCTAGCAGCCAGGGACACTGCATTCAAGTCCGGAGATAAAGAGGAGCTGAGAAAGAGCAGGAAAGAACTGGTGGATGGCATTAAGAAGGCCAAGGCCACGTATGCACAGAGGATCGAGGGACAGTTCACCTCACAAGACCCACGGAGCATGTGGAAGGGTATTAAATGCATAACAGATTACAAAGGCAAGAACAAACAATGTCCCAAGGACCCATCTCTGCCTGATGCCCTCAATAAGTTTTATGCACGTTTTGATGATCCAAACAGACCAGCTAGCACCAGACTCACCTCATCACCAGATGAAGAGCATCTCAGAGTGACCGCAGCAGAAGTGAGAGGCAGTCTCAGAAGGATTAATCCTCATAAAGCAACCGGACCAGACAACATCCCAGGGAAAGTTCTGAAGGAATGTGCGGACCAGCTCTGTGAGGTGCTGGCTGACATCTTCACCACCTCACTTGCACTGGAGTCAGTTCCCACCTGCCTGAAGACCGCGACCATCATCCCAGTCCCAAAGAGCTCCACAGTGACTGGTCTGAATGACTATAGACCGGTGGCCCTCACCCCGATAGTCGCTAAATGTTTTGAGAAACTGGTCATGTCCCACATCAAGGCAACCGTCAACATCAACGAGGACCCTCATCAATATGCATACCGTGAGAACCGATCAACAGAGGACGCCATTTCTTCCGTGGTCCACACTGCTCTCACCCACCTGGATCAGAAGGACTCATACGTGCGTCTGCTCTTTGTGGACTTCACATCTGCCTTCAACACCATGATCCCCCAAACTCTGATAGACAAACTATCTACACTTGGACTAAGCCCCTCCATTTGTAACTGGGTACTAGACTTCTTAACAGACAGACCACAGTCCGTGAAGATTCACAACTTCTCCTCCTCCACCATAACCCTCAGCACTGGCTCTCCTCAAGGATGTGTGCTGAGCCCCCTTCTGTTCACTCTGCTCACATATGATTGTACAGCCACACTTCCAGGCTGTCATATTGTTAAGTTTGCAGATGATACAGCGGTGGTGGGATGCATCACAAACAATGATGAGTCCAGCTACAGACAGGAGGTGGAACACCTGGAGAGCTGGTGCAAAGAGAATAATCTTCACATGAATGTGAAGAAGACAAAGGAGATGATTGTGGACTTCAGAAGGAATAAACACACCCACGCCCCACTGAACATAGGTGGATCTGCAGTGGAAGTGGTCTCCAGCTACAAATACTTGGGTGTACACTTGAATGATAACCTCAGCTGGAGCAACAACACCACCAGCCTGATCAAGAAAGGTCATCAAAGACTCTACTTCCTCAGACGACTGAGACGTGCTGGTCTGAGCAGCCCAGTTCTCACCTCGTTCTACAGGTGTGCAGTGGAGAGCATCCTGTGCTCCAGCATCAACGTGTGGCATGGAGGCTGCACAGTTGCAGAGAGGAAAGCTCTACAGAGAGTGGTGAAGGCTGCACAGAAGTCTGTTGGAGTCAGTCTCCCCACCATCACAGACATTTACACCTCCAGATGCAGGAAAAGAGCCACCTGCATCATGAAAGACCTCACTCACCCAGCACACTCACTCTTTGCCCCACTCCCCTCAGGACGGAGGTTGAGGAGCATCAAATGTAGAACCACTAGACTGAGGAACAGCTTCTACCCTGAGGCTGTTAGACTCATGAATAAATAAATAATAAGAATAATCACTGCAAAATATCACATCATGCTGATGCTGATCTGTTTTCTTGTTGCTGTGTTCATCTGTGACCATCTGCTCATACAGACTCATGTTCGTGCTGCTGTTTATAATGATGTTTTTCCACTATATTAGGGCTTAGTGTATTACTAGTTGATGTTTTTCTTAGTTAATTCTAGATGTTATTACTGTTTTTCTCTTGCATTTGTTGTTGGATGTAACTGGGACCCCGTGTACATAATCTCGTTTTCATCACATGTACCACATGCGGTGCAAATGACAATAAAGACTCTCTGACTCTGACTCTACATAATGGGTCAATGTTTTCTTTTGATTTGTAGCGGTGGCGCCACCAGGTGGCGCTGTTGGCAGAAAAAGAATGCACATTCTAAAACAGTTCCAGATGCAGTGTGTGCAGAGCACATGGTGTGGAAGTGATGGAGCAGCAGAGTTAAGTGGAAGAAAGGAGAGCTGGAGTTTTGCTCAAAAGCTGACTGCAGGAGGTGCTGGAGAGGAGAACTTCTCCAGTTTATTCTTTTCATTTCTCTGGTTGGTTTTTAAGCTGACCTTGAATTCAGGCGGACTGTTGAATGCCGAGCTACCTCAGGACTGATGAGCCAGGAACAAGTTTGATGCCATAACTTCACTTCACTTCACTTCCAGTGTTTAGTGTTTAGATAGTTACTGTTGCACCGAGGGACTGAGAGAAATGCAATTTCAATCCTGTGTATGTCCTGTACATATTGCAGTTCTGACAATAAAGTTGACTTTGACTTCACTCCTTGGTGGACAGGACTTCATCTTGAACAGCAAATTGAAAAAATATACTACCCGGGTCGTTGTGGACACATTTTCTTCAGAGCTCTAAATCTTTTATTAAAACAATTTTTTTTTGAAGATTTTTACAGCCCTCCTCTGGTATTTTTTAGTATTTTTGGGACTGAACGTGACATTTAAGGAAATTCAAAGACACTAAAATCCAGAAACTGTTATGATAAATTGTTCAATAAATGCCCGCTTTGTTAATCTTCTTGTCTCAAGATTTCTGAGATTATTTCATATTTACTCCTTTAGAATCTAGAATTGTGTGTACACGTAGTAACCCATAGTTGTGTGTGTGTGTGTGTGTGTGTGTGTGTGTGTGTGTGTGTGTGTGTGTGTGTGTGTGTGTGTGTGTATGTATGTAT
>JBBPBX010105347.1:0-11598 GCA_038048925.1 Garcialebias charrua | reverse complement strand
TGGAAGATTCTTAAACCCTATAGTTACAACTGCAGTAAGTGGTCCTGCATTTTTACTTCCTTCTGTTGCTCCTTTTATCAGAGGTCATTATAGTGAATGAGCTAGCTCGCATGAAGACTTGGCAATTGTTTTATACTGGATGCCCTTCCTGATGCAACCACTAACCACCATGCTGCCACTGCCCACATGACGTGGAGCTAGCTACTTCACCACTTGCTCTTGCAGAGATCGGACACTTTTCCCCCTCCTTTCCCTCTCGGCTTTGCTTTGCTGTTCTGTCTGTATGTGAAATTACTTTTGAGCCTCTCTTATATATCTTCCGAATAAATAATTACAGACTCAATTTGATAAGTTGGTCCCTCAACACAATTGATAACATTTTTTCTAAGATAAGACATGCTTTAGCCGAGCCGATTTGCCCTGTTGTCACACACACAGCTGGATATCTCATCAACTTGGAAGACTTGATGATGTGTCTATCTCTGCTGCCATTTGTGGATTTTAAGGGCACATATTTAATTGGATTTATGATAACTTGTTCCTGCTTTTTGGATTCAGCTGGTCACTGGTTTATCTACAAACAAGGAAGTTATCTGCAGCAAATTTGGACCTGATCATGCTGCTTGCCTTATGATGGCTTGGTTCGTGGCTCAAGTACCCAGACACAAATGCTTTTGGCAGAATGGATCAGATCTCTGAGTTTTTACTCAGGCGCATTATTTTGGTGTTGCCATATAATTTGGACATTTCAGAACCGAGTGGACCAACACAGACTCAAGGTAGACATCATTAAGTTCTGCCGGTCCCCAAAACAACTGTGTGCTTATCTGAATTTGGCTCCCCTGGCTGGCCTTGAAGGCCACCTTATCTGAATTTACCTGGAGAACATGTAATCTGATGCTCTTCCCCCTTCCCCTCTCATCAACAAATCTCCAACTGATCAACTGGAGGAAACCAGCTGAATAAACGTGTTATCATTTCAGGACTTTTTGATTCCCATAGGCGTTGTCCTTGGCCATTCCCCAACATCCCTCGAGAATGTTTACGGATCTCACCAGAGGGATGATTATTTCAACCTTATCAGAACTCCTACAGTGCCCTCTAGAGTGTCCTTGGACATTGCTCACCTTTCTTGTCGTTTCTCCACCCCCTCTGCGGAATGTCTACATCACTATGTGCTTGTACGGGTCGGCCGTGGTGTAGTGGTAATGGCAGTCGTCCCCCGATCGGAAGGTTGGAGGTTCGAATCCCGGTTCCCCACACCATGTGTCGGTGTGTCCCTGGGCAAGACACTTAACCCCGAGTTGCTCCCGGTAGGACTGGATGGCGCCTTGCATGGCAGTCTGCCACTATCGGTGTATGAATGTGTGTATGAATGGGTGGATGGTTGGTATTGTAAAGCACTTTGGGGCCCCACATAGGGGGCTAGAAAGCGCTATATAAATAAGCTCCATTTACCATTTACCATTTGTATGTGCGAGGTTTTGTTTTTTAATATTAGAGTTTTTTTTCTTCTCAGCCAAGAAGAAAACGTTTAATAGAATTTTTTTGCCTCCAGTTCCTACGTGTCCAGTTTCACTACTTTTTGTCTGTCAAAACAGATCTCACTTGTAAATGAGTATTTGAGGCTCAATGTGTTTTATCTGTCTAAATAAAGTTTGAATGAATAGGGGATCCCTTCATTAAGAACTCCATAGTAATGTGGAAGACGACTATAGTGGCCAATTCAAATCAAATTACATAAGTCACCATGAAATGTGGCATACTGTATACTAAAGTGATGCATCCACTCCTTTTCTGTATGGACTTGAACCCACTCAGCCAGATCATTGTAAAGAGTCTCTAAGGATACCTGTTCCAAAGTGGAACAATCATCAGTCACCTGCTCTACATGGATGACATCGTTTTATGCTAAAAATGAGCGAGACATTGACCCATTGCTCCACCTCATCAGGATATACCGCGAGAACATTGGAATGTCATGTGAACAGGATAAATCCTGTCAACTGAAATTTATAAGAGGCAATGTGATCAAAACTTAATAAACTACCTGAAGGTAAATGGTAAATGGAGCTTATTTGTATAGCGCTTTCCAGCCCCCTGTGAGGAGCCCCAAAGCGCTTTACAATACCAGCCATCCACCCATTCATTCAGACATTCATACACCGGTAGTGGTAGCCTGCCTTGCAAGGCGCCATCCAGACCTACCGGGAGCAACTCGGTAGGTCTGAAGGTAACATTGGAGATTTCCAGGACAGCTACAAATACCTTGGAATCCCAGAAGCAAATTACATTCATGAAGAGGCCCCAAGAAATTCAGCCACAACCAAGTACCTACAGAAAGTAAGACAAGCCCTAAAGAGCAAATTGTATGGCAAAAAGAAAGTCAAAGCCATTAACACATATGCAGTGCCAGTCATTAGATACCCAGCTGGTAAAATAGCCTAGTCAACAGAGAAACCATTAACATCAAGACTTGAAAGCTCCCCACAATATAGGGATTCACTCCAAATCCAGCACCATGGGGACATAGACTAAGAGAAATTAGGGAGGAAAAAGACTAGTGAATAGACTAGTGAATATTCGAGCCACTATACAGGATGAAACGACTAAGATCCTGGAAAACATCAGAAGGAAAGCCCCCAATGAACATGAACTGATGAGTTAGTTTTCCAGGCAGCAGCAGAAACCCAATGTGGAAAAGAAAGAACAAGAGGAGCCACCATGGAGAGATAAGCCTCTGAACGGCACGTACCACCGGCAGATTGAGGAATTGGCTACCAACTAATTCAACCAGAGGCTAGAGAGGATTGGATGAAGGACAGCACAGAGGCACTAATCATGTCAGCACAAGAACAGTCCCTCAAGATCAATAAAGGCCAGAGGTCTATCATAACAGAGGGTCTATGATACCAGACCCACGATGCAGGCTGTGCAAAGATGTCCCTGAGATGGTCCAACACATAAGAGGACATAAGATACAGCCAGGCAATGCATACATGAAATGCCATAACCAAATTGCTGGAATATTATATAGGAACATCTGTGCCAAGTATAAACTGGAGATCCCACAGTCAAAGTGGGAGACACTAGCAAGGGTGGTGGAGAATAGCAGGGCTAAGATACTGAGGCACTTTCAGATCCAAACAAACAGGTGATGGCCCACCAACCAGACATTGTGCTGGTTGACAAGCAGAAGAAGGCAATAGTGACAATGCAACAATATCAAGATACTTTAACATCAGGAAGAAGGAGCACAAGTGGCTTGAGAAATGAGGAAATACAAAAAAATAGTAGAGTCAAAGTGTCAGTAGTCCCAGTGGTCATCAAGCACTCTGTGCTGTGACCCACAAACTGGAAGAGTGGCTTCAACCCAGATCACAGGACCAACCTCAGAGATATGTGTCTAGAAAAGCACAGTCCTAAGAACAGCTAAATACTGTGCAGAACCCTCAAGCTCCCAGGTAGAGGACTCAAATTTGAAAGTGACACTGCTCAAGTGGAAGAGTGGGGCAAGATAGATCAAGAAAAAAAAGGCATTTTTGTTACATTAACTTCACAAATTAGTTATGTCTTCATGTAAAGCTTGTATTCTGTTGATAAAGAATCATTCAAAAATGATGAATACAAGGTGACCAACGTCAGGAATCAGGACCTTCTGGCAACTAATTAAAGCTAAAATAGCCCATCACAAAACATCCATCAGTGAACAACACAATAGTGCCATGGCAATGACACTGAATGATGAAACTGGGTGTAACACAAGAACTAAACATCTTTACTCTAGTCAGCCTGTTCTCTAGAAAACCAAATGTTTGTTTTCTTAAGATTAAACTTCTAACTTGTAATTTTGAGAAAACACATCAAAATACATTTTTTTAAGTTGCCCTTAGCTTTTGCACTTAACAAACCAATTAGGGAGACTAAAAACTGTAGGTAACATTTTGTAATGGAAAATGTATACATTTGATGCAGCTTCACATTTGAGGAGTGGGGTCAGACCAATTATTGAACTTACTGCAATGACTTGTCATTGGATCATCAGCAGAATTCCAAAGTTCCAAGAAGTCCCAGCTCTAACTAGTCATATGTGTTTTTTAATTGTATGTTTCTATACCCACCCCCTCTCTGCATTGTGAGTGGGTGAGCAATAATATTTTGCCCTTAAAAGTCCAAAGTGGTTTTAGTCTTGCTCTGGTTTTTATCTAATGGAGAGACATAATACATAAATCATGCAAACTGTCCCTCATGCCCTTTCTGTTTATTTGTGATTGTCTGAACAGATATATATATATATATATAAAAAAAACATTAAATAATGATTATAATCCCTTTCTGCCATGACAACACCCAGCCACAACACAGTCACGACCAAAAACAAACACAAGCTCATCTGTTCCATTTGTAAATTACTCTGCAGAGATATAATGTTTTTACAGCATTTTTATTCCAAAATCTGAACATCAATTCAATAATTCACCTACGAAGCTGGGGGAAAAAAGAGACGGCTGACTAATCTGTGGATTACGGTGATGATTTCTGACAGAGGTTTAGGATTGAGGTAAAATGTGATGAGAGATGAACTGCGGGGCTTACCAAGGTAGCTCAAAGAGGATTAAGGTAAGTATCTATTGGCGAGGCAGCAGGACATAAATTGTTTTTTGTGCACAAAAATACGAGTAGACACAGTGGCACACATACTTTATCATACGAACAATTCTTAAAATAAAGCATCAGTTAATTTTCAGTTTAAGTATTTTTTCTTTACAGTGTCGAAAATTTTCTAAAATATATAAAAACGTATTCACGTTATTCTTGTTAATTCTTTAAATTCAGTTATTTTATTAAAATTACACAAGTTTGAAATGTCAATCACATCACCAACTTTACAAATATCTATTCACTGGATAAATAACGCTATTCACCTTCAAATCCTTTGACAGACATTCAGTTGCAAAAATGTTATCTAGCAAATTAGACTTTAGATGATTTCAGAGTTAAATAATTTGACTGACTGAACAAAGCCAACATTTTGAGTCAAAGAGGAACTCTGTGTCTATGTAAAATTATGTAAAATTGTCTATGTAAAATTATTTAAAAAAGATATGCCGGTAAACAAAATGAACAGATCTGCTTCTAACTCTGGACACTGGAGGAAAGCACCTCCTGGTTGTTTGACAGTGTCATTCACACTGTCATCTTCACGGACTATTCGAAACACTCCAACGGCACCAGAGCTGCAACTTGCAGATTGGTACCACTAAAGTCCACAACACAGCAAGTGTAAAGATTGCATGTTTGTCCATATATAGCAAACCGTATGGGGGTAAAACTGAAGCAGCTGTCAGTATTTGCTGACTCTAAACAGCTGATATTTTCTGGTAGAAAAGCCGTCAACGATTTGCGCTGTAAAGTCACACCTCTAGTCACACAAAACACACAGTCTACACTTATTTTATAATGTTTAAAATGAATATTTGGTACTAATAGGTTCACACAAACACACACATACTGTATATTGTAGCTTCTTTCTGGGGAGGTGTGCAAGTTAGGCCTGGACTTTAAACGCTCGTTGCCATCCTTTATAGAATGTTTGTTGTGTGTTGATTTTACTGAGGGCCAATGATGAAGGAAAAAATTCAATACAATTATAAACTATTTGACCTAAAATGAAACGTATATTCTAAAGTAAAATACAACACCCAGACATAAATTGCAGGGGTTGATCAGGATCTGATTTAAGGGACGAATTGAGTGGTTAAGAATGTGACAAGAACTTGACCAGGCTCCAGATATCCAGTTACTGTCTGACTGTGTGTGCATGTTTGTGTGTGCGATACGAGGAGGGCCTGTCACCACACACTGATGTGTTTATTTCAGTGCAGCTGGGGTAATCGCTCACACAAAGCGACAGACGCAGACAGACAGAAAGACAGACATACCCCCCCAACACACACACACGTCCATAACTCCACCTGCCATCTGCAGTCCACTGACTCTGCTTGACCTCAGGGGTCATGCCGACTCTTTTAAGTGATAAGATATATGTATTCCTGCTGTCATTTTGTTGCCTTCATGTCTTAATGGTCCTCACAACATTTGTGGGGGAAAGTGTACACAGGGACTTACTGTGGCTCGGATCCAAGCTTTACACAGCTGCTTACTTTCAATCTGGTTGCTCATGAACTTCATATTTTGAAAACTGATTTGGAACGTGTATGGATGGAAGAAAAAAAAACAAACAAGTGAAATAATCCAGCGTGATATTTGTTTTTAAATTAGAAGTAGACATTTCAATGCACCTGTTGCAAGTTCACTGACTTTCCAGACGTGTGTCCGGGCAGACTTTCACTGTTGAACTCTTGAACCCTCTGTGCTGAATCCAAACGCGTTCCATCAGGTTTTAAAGGCTTTTTATCGCAGCTTGAAGAGATTTGAATGCATCTGAAAGATTTCACAATGCCTCAAATTGTCTCTCAACGGACGTTCAGAGTGAAAGTGAGGGGAAGCAAAGCTTGTAGAAGAGAACACGGGCAGTACTGTCAGCAGAGAGTGAAAAAGCGGTAATGATGTGTAGGTGTGTAGACATTTTCTTTGGTCTCTGAGATTAGTTTGACCCTGACCTCTCAAGGCTCGTAGTTGGGAAGCAGTTAAAATGGTTGCAGGAAATGTACCTTTTGTTGCACTACATACATAGAGTTACTGTGGATTCCTTTAAAACTGTTACATACTTACAGCTCATGGGATAAAGCAAAGAACAAACATCTAATGGATACGTGTATAAACCGTTACATGTTTTATGAGCGTAGATTAAGTGTGTTCGTATGGGACACTCGGGGCTTTGGCTCAGTATGTTGACAGCCGTGTGCCAACTGGGCAGTAAAATATGGGTATCACATATCAGGGCAACAACCCCATCACATTGACAACTTTGCGGCCGTCGTCAACAAGTCGACGTGGCAACCACAGCCACTAATATTAGACCGCTTGAGGAGCAGACACCAGCAACAAGACGTGTCAGTCAAAACGCTGCACGTCAAATAAGCCAATGACTTGAAAAGCAAACAAAGAAAGAAAAAACTGAGTGGTCAACAAAAAAGCAACAAGATAAAGAAATAGACACACCAAAAAAATAATAATCTGATTAAATAATTAAGAGGTTCTGGGTTACAACCTGAGGCTTCTAGCTGGTTTTAAGCCTCAAATCTTTCTAAAAGCCTCAGCAGACAAAAACAGACCAATCTATTTTCTCAAGATCCCATTATGACAGGAGTAAAAGGATGGGAAAAGGTAAGCAAACTGGAAGAGTAGCTCTGATTACTGTGTGTGTTATTGTCACATATAAATGTGGACGAACAAGTGGCAAACTTTAAAACGCAGTAAAAACATTGACAAGGCAGGAGTAATACTGAGCAATTAGTGTGGAGGTCACGAGTTGAGAAAGAGGGTGAAAGCAGGTGTATAACATTAAAAAAAAATAATGAAAAAATGTGAAAACATTCCTGATATTTGTATGGGAATGTTGCAATGCTGTAGTTACCATTGTATTTGCTTAATTTTCCAATTGATAAATGAGAGGTATGCCCATGGTAAAAAAAAGCTCATCCTTTCATTTCTTCGTCACCTTCATCTAAGGTTTTCTTCTTCACTCGCTCTCAATTTATATGCCGTATCGCCTCCCCTATTCTCTCCCAAGGGAGCTGTGTACTTAAGTGCAATTGCAAACGACTATCAAACCCTAAGGAGGGAAACTTGATTCAGAGACTCCCTGTCTACACTCTTCTGAAAGTGTAGCTTTCTCACAGACCTCCTCAGGGTAAAAGCAGTCTTTGGTCATTGCTTTTCCCCTGTGGCCAATTCAATGAAATTATGTATTTTCAAAGGTTCAAGCGGTTACTCAGCTAGATAAATGCAAAAATATAAAATTCTATCTGAATTGCTGATGATTTTCCCTTCATGCAGTTGAAGTGGCATATCTTTCAAAATAAAGGCTGATTTGGCAAGTTTAATGAGTGAATGAAATGTCAATGTTGACTATTAAACATGCATCTTAAGAGTACCGTAGTTCTGAATATCTATTAAACTGCAAAGCATTACTTGAAACCTAAATGTAAAAAGAGTTATTGAAGTGTTCAGGTCATCCATTCACAGCTTTGTTTCCTGAAGCTGTATTCATTTCCCTGGACACAGAAGAAGCTGAGTCACAACACAGTAGCATGAAATATATATTTGCCTCTCTTCTTGTTATTTCAGGCTGCAATCTGGAATCTAAATTTATGTTTTTTGCAGGGATATTTTAATAATTTACCTCAAGATTCAATGATGTATAAATGTGTGTGTATGATGTGAGTAAATTTTGCACATTTCAGATGAATGTGCAAAATTTACATTAATTATAAAACCACTCAAAACTAAGATTAAAAACTGAACCATCAGTTGATAATAATTTTTAATGATTATCTGTAAAACTTGTCAAGGTCCCCACTTTGCATCAATTACAATCTCCAACAGTTTGTTTCTGGAAGTTTAGCACATAGCCACTGGGAGTGTAGCCTATTCCTCAAGGCAGAACTGCTCCAGTTTCTTCGGCTGGAAAGGTTCTGCTGTTGGACAGCTATCTTTAATCATGCCACAGATTCTCAGTCAAACTGAGGTCTGGGCTGTTAATATTCCAAGACATAGAAATTGTTCCTCTTAAATAACTTGACTGTTACGAAGTGGTGTGTGGGTTAGGGTCATGCCTATAGTTGAACATGCGTCTATTCCAATTTGTCTGGAAAATGTTTTGGTCAAAGATTTGCATTTATTTCCATAATTCTGACCTATTTTTCTAGGCTTGGCTCATTGTAAATATTGCCAGAGCATAATCCTGCCATCACTGTGGATATTGTAGGGAATGGACTTTTGGAGTGGCAAAAAGTGTGGGATTTGTACAAGACAGCGTTTTTACTTGAAAGAGTCAGTTAAAATATGTGTTTTTAATTTGTATAATACATCTTCCATTCACATTTTTAAATTACGTGCCTTTTTTTGTGGAAGACAAAATGATCAGAGTTAAGATCAAATGTATTAGATCTATAGCAATTCAAATATTTCTTGAAATTAGAAGTATCAATGCAACAAAACATGAAAAATACCAAATAAGGTGAATACATTTGTAATGCATAATCACTGTCATAATGCTTATGTTTCTTAAATGTTTCAGTGTTTTAGTGTTTAAATGGTTACTGTTGCACCGAGGGACTGAGAGAAATGCAATTTCAATCCTGTGTATGTCCTGTACATGTTGCAGTTTTGACAATAAAGTTGACTTTACTACTGCTTACATGTAATTACTACTGTTTACATTTACACTACTCTAATATCTACACCACTGCTGATACATATACAGTGTGCTCTGAACGGTCTTACTTAGGGATGCCCAATGTGCCTTACTGCATATGCCACTTTTTGCCTCTATAACAACATCAACTACTACCTCATACATATACTGTGTACATTAACTCATACGCTGCTTTGCCACTTTGCAAATGTCAATGCTAGAAACCTTTAGTTTATTTTAGTTATACTTTTTATACTCTTTTTTTATACTAGTATGCAAAAACTCAGGACAGTATTATGTTCATTAAATGTTTAATGTTTTAGTTTTAGAGTTGGTGTAAATTTTCATACTCTTATTCCACTATGCAAAAAACTCAGGACAGTGTTAGTTTTACTATTTTATGCTTATGTCTATTATTATATGTTTCAGTGTTTCAATGTTTAGATGTTTACTGTTGCACCGAGGGACTGAGAGAAACGCAATTTCGGTCCTGTGTATGTCCTGTACAGTACATATTGCAGATCTGACAATAAAGTTGACTTTGACTTTGACTTTGACTTTGACTTTGATAAACATTATAATATCTGAGCTACAAAAAAAAGGTGTGTGACATGTTTCCAGACTTCATGGAGTCAATTTTCTGCATAACTCAAGTACAGCAAGGGAGCAGTCAATGAAGGGGTAAATAAAAAATACATATATAGATATAGATGTACTTATAGGCTAAATCTCAGCAGTAGCTGGCAACTCCTCATGTAGGTTGTGCTCAAATTGGCTCTCTGGGGACATTTAAGTTTGAGTTCAAACTTCTGATCTTTTGATCATTGCAGCAGAACTTTCAGTTGGAAAAAGATTTAGGCTGTGCAAATCAACAAATGCATTGTTATATAGAAAGAAGCAATTATGTGCATTTCTAAAAACAAGTTGAACATATTTTTAAAAACAAGAAACTCATACAGTATTGATTTTATTAGGTAACTCGAGCAAGTATTTAGGTTAACATAATTTCAGTTTGCCACAGATGTTGTGTAAAATTTGATGTGAGTTGGAAATACATTATTAGGAGGAATCGGTGCTGTACTTTTCAGTCTTATTAAAAGTTATGGCAATGTGTTGTATTTTAAGTCTGCTGACTCCGCAATAAAGGCTAAGTTAGAGTGCTATGCACACCTATACAGCACTCTGTCCTAAATTTTCAAAAAGTGACATTTCTATGAAACTTTTGAGAAATGTCCACTTGATGATCTTTTCACGATTTTACACTTTCTTTTTGTGTTAATTCTGACATTTTCTTGTCAACCATCCCCCCTGCTCCCACTATTTCCTTTATGTATTTATTTATTTACCAATCGTCACTTCAGTAATTCAGCCCCTGTACCTCAGCAGCTGGTATGCCCTCCGGAGGGCGACACTGTAACAGCACCTCCTGCTCCAGCGACACCTCCTTTCCAAGTGGTTCTTGTTCAAATGACTTCTTTAGGTCTGAGGAGAGAGACAAGAGTTTTATGAAGAGAACCGAAGAGCAAAATTCAGGAACACGACATTCAAAAAGTAAAGACTGATGGTAAGACGAAGGAATAGCTCAATGATGATGGTTGTGACTCTGCTTCATGTTGTGGTGTTCCACTGAGGTTAAGTAACGACACTGATCTTGTTTAGTTGTATAATAATGTATGTAACATAACATAAATAAGAGAAACTCTTGATATAAGTCACTGTATTGTGATGCATTGATTTTCAAAAAATACAGCACTATGAAATATTATTTTGGAGGTACATCAATATCAAATAATCTCATAATTTCAAAATTTATGCAATAATCATAGTTAGTGATGATTTAGGTCAGTTGTGATTATGCTGATTTTCTTACCCTTTATTTCCCTACAAATAAAAACACTTAGCTCCACTTTGTGTGGCTGTAGGTGTCTACACATACGTGTATATATCAACCACAGGGCACTCCTATTGCACGTCCTTGTCTCCATCACCATGCACACAAAATTTAACCTTGCTTTCATTCTATACACATTTGCCAGAGTTCAGAGTTCTCCAGCATGCCAAAGACAATAAATGATTCACACAAATGGTTCCCATGCTGCGATAAATGACAGCATTACAAATCAGCATGGAATTCACTGCCTTTTCTTCCACTCAGTGTTTCAGAGAGAGCTCAAATGCTTTGTTTTCTTCCTACTGCATTCGCATTCACATTAGGTAATAAATACAACAAAAAAATAATTTAATTTAATGGCACCACAGTGGCACAACTGGTAGAG
>JBBPBX010105346.1:0-11598 GCA_038048925.1 Garcialebias charrua | reverse complement strand
GAGCATTAGATCTAACAAAGGAATAGAATCTGATCATTTCAACTCCAGTTTGTCATCAACTCTGGTTAAAATATTGTCTAGTCAACCTGGTAATGGGTCGATAGTGAACAATATTTTAACTTCCTGACATCATTTTCAAAACATAGACGCGAGTGTTGAGCCATCACTTGTCTCCTAACATCCCATGAACTGACACATTTTAATATTGCAGCAAGAATTTCAAGTTCAGAAGAAGTTGGTTTTCAAAGTTTTTCAAGTCCAGTCTGGCTCTTTTGGGAGAGAGAATCTGTCCTGCTGTACTGAACAATCTTTCAATAATATTTCAATAATCTTTCAATAAGGTCATCGGTGTTGTGTATCTTCTGACTGACTCTCCGCGGTGGAATACATTGTGGGTGTGTTAGTGGTGCTGTGGGTGCTCCCAGCTCAATGACGTGTATACTAGAATATACATCATTGGTCCAGTTCTTCTTGAAGGCGGGTCTAATGTTACCTGTCCACTTTGCAGTGATTCAATGGACCAACTCCCCTCTCGACATCACTTACTTTCAAACTAACGACAAATCAAAAAGCTGCAATGTGAATGTACAAAGTAACTTGTAACTCAACACATTATAGAAATGTAGTGTAGTAGAAAGTACAAATACTTAATGTAAAATGTAGTGGAGTAAAATTAAAAGTACCCACATTTAATTCTACTTAAGTAAAGTACAGATACATGAAAAATGTACTTATAGTAACAAAGGGTTTGTACTTAGTTACATCACTGTGCCTTTACAGAGATTTAATGATGTTTGGAAATATAGTCACATGAGCTGACTGGGTGCCAGAAAATGTGTTTAGAGGTCAAAGATCTCTTTTATTTTATTTTAAATTTTTAAAGTAAGTGTTGCGGTTCAAAAGTTGAAGGGAAGCTCTGAAACGAATGTGCAAGTTTTAAGCAGGTTTATTGTACATTATAAGAATAAACCTTACAGCGACCAACAGACCTCTCACCGAGCACAAGTCCACACACACACATCTTCGAAGGCGGACCACGGTTTTATACCTCTAGATGACGTCATCGCCTCGTGGGACCAATCCTGGAACCGAACCGCCTTGGAACCGCCCTAGAACTTCCCCTACTCTGTGAGTGATCCGCCTCTCAGCCAACAAGCTATCAGCTCTGTATGTCAATCATCAAATGTTGGGTGTGTTGCATGTGCAGGCGTGTAACTGAAAAACTCTTCCCTATTGGAAATAAAGCCCGAGAGAAAAACGTTCTGCCTAGTGTCACATTTCACATTATAAGGCAGAATTAAGTGAATACAAATAATGGAGCATAGTGGGTGTAATGTAATACTGATAGAAATATATTTCAATTCCCCTTTTGACATGACAAACATCATGTCAACAAAATCCTATATGTTCTATGTGAGAATGCAATTAAAAACTTGATACACATTGGAAATCTCTAACATTCCCTCCCACAGCAATATTACATCTAAGTTACCCACCCAGAATATAAAACCCTCATATAAAATAAGCAATAATATAAATGGTAATAAAAACTAAACAGAAAATATACGGTAACCGTCAGAGCTTATATGCTGGAAACGCAATACAAAACTAACAATCTAAAAAATAAATGTAACAAAAAGCAAAGAATTCAACCAAAAACAAAGAATAAAATAAAACAACAAATAAATGTAATAAGAAATAAACCAAACAAAACAACAAATAAATGTAATAAGAAATAAACAAAACAAACGGGATATGTAATAAAGAATAAACAAAAACAAACAAAAATAAATGTAAAAATGAAACCATAAAACAAATAAAAAATAAAAACAAAACAATAAAATGAAGCGGACTGTCCCTCCTATCAAATATCACGCCTCAACAGGGTATATGCAGGAATAATGAAGTTAAATTCAATACCTTTAAAAAGGCGTTCAATAAAAAACAACTGGACTTTAATTTGATCTTATAAATTCAATACTTTCTCAAAAACCCTTAAATTTCCCAAAATTTGATTTATCAACTCTTAACAACTTCAAAACATTGCATATACTCTGCTCCATTTCTGGTATATGTTATCCTTAGCAAAGAATCTAAACTATGCTTTAGCCAAGTCAGGCCATCTCATCTTCATCATCATAGACACCTGTGAGGAGAAAAACCCTACACTACTCTGTTGACTAGTCTGATATCTGAGAAAAAGCTCAACTGCTCTTATTCAGAGATGTCTGCGATAAGGGCTAAGACCACATTCAGAAAATTAACACTAAACCTATGATTAAACTGATCAGAACAGAAAACACAAAAATTCTTCCATAACCTGTTAAACTCAATTATCTTATTCACATCCATATACTGTATATATATATTATCTTCTGTACCAAAATGTTTATCACAAACAACTTCCTATCAGTAGAATCCACTGCTAGGCTGCTCTGATACCCCTTAACTAAGGTGCAGCTAATTATATTCTCTAAGAATCAAAATTGATAAAACTAAATTATATATATGGAAAAGTAGTGAAAACCCTATAATTTTTACAAAAATCTATGAACGCACAACTATTGAACTGCACATTCACAAGGCACAAACATATATATTCTCATTAATCTGTCTGAGACATTCACATTCTGTCTGACTCATCCTCACATTCATTCTTCACAGGCGTAAGAATAATCATATGTAACTTCAACATACGGTGTAAACAACAATTGAGAGGTTTCAACAAATATTGAGAAATCCTTGGCATTTAATATTAGTTGGTTAGTTAATGTGATTAGTTCTGCTCTGCTGCATGTTCCACACCTTTACCTGTAGGATAAAAAATGGTGCAGGGAAATAGATCTTCCCTTCATTGTTCACACTGCAACATTAAACATTCATTCAACATTAATTAATCCGCTGAAAAAGGGGAGGAATGTAAACCCAGTTATGGTAAGGTTCCTCTGCTTTTCCATCACAGCTGTGGAAACATTGTAAAGTGCATTTCCCCTTTTCAAATATAAATTATTCACAATTTTATCTTACACGTTCTGTCACAGGGCTGACAGATCATCAGCAGTCCAGAATTGACCTGTAAATGAAAAATAAGAAAAAGTCAGCACTAAATCTGTATAAATTACCCCAAACATTCATATCCAACCTGTTTTTAGGCACTTATTAAAATGATATTCTATAACTTATCAAATGTATAACTGTTTCCAGCTCTCATCACTGTATGAAGAGTTAAAATGTTGATCTAATTAGTTATTTGAAATGGTGTGTTTAACTATACAGTATAAAAAACTCAAAACATCCGAACCCAACTGCCTAGCATTAGACGTAATACTTCAACCATAAGACACATCCCCCATTAGACACATGTCACACCACCACGACATCCTATGTCAACACCTCCTTCAACACAACCTCTACTCCATCTTCTCCACTATCCACACCAAAGTAAGAGAGCTTTAATCCTGCTCCAACACCGTGAGCCTTGCTGCCCTTCCACTCGGTCTCCAGGACAAAGAAAACATTTACCTTCCTTCTCTGCATCATGCCAGCAAACTCTCCACCTTCCCCTCTTCTGAGCAAGAAGTTAGGGTCCTCATCACAAGATCTGTTGACATTGTCGTGAACAACTTCAGGGGAGCCTGTAACAATATTCCAAAAGTGGTTACCACACCTAACCTCACCGCTAGGAAATTCATTCTTCCTGTAACAATTATGTACAACAAACAACGTCCCCTTTTTATGTAATGTTATTTTAAGTCTGTTTTGAGTTTTTCCTCAAGTTGTATCAGGCCCTGGAACTGGTCGAGATGCAGTGTCACTCTGTACAGATGTAACTCCCAGCTCCTCAGACACACCCAGTCCTTAAGATGCGCCCAGCCCCTCAGACGCGCTCAGCTCAGCCAAGTCGTCTCGTACCTGCTGTACAATACATTGAGAAGGGTCAGAATTTGATCTTATTGTGCACTTTCATACATCAAAACGTGTAGTCTCTCAGTCAGCTTCCCTCTTTGAAACAAGACGGCATTCACAAATCCGTCTTTTTCATCCACTACCAAGTGAAATGGCCAGGAGTAATCTGGACACTGCAGAGAGCACGCATCAAACAAAGCTAGTTCAATCTCCACAAATGCCCTGTCAGCTTCCTCCGTCCACTGCAGTGGGGACACAAAATTTTTATATCCCACAGCCGAAATGAGGTTTCTCAAAGGAGTCATCTCACGGCTGAAACCAGGAACAAAGTTCTTACTGTAATTGATCAGCCCCAAAAATTTTAACATCATCCTAACATTTGCTGGTTTAGAATGATTTAAAATGGAGCTTTTCTGAGATGGCGTCAGTTGCAGGCCAGAGCCAGAGATGAGCCTACCCAAAAACTGAACTTTTGAACGACCCACCTGTAATTTGTGTTTTGACACTTTAAAACCACACTGGGCTAGATGTCGAAGCACAAGCTTCAGATGCCAGCATAATAGCTTCTGAAGTCGGAGCTGCTATCAGAATATCATCGACGTATTGGATTAAAACCACTCCCGGTGGCAAAGGCAAATCAGCAAGGACTTGCTTTAATACATTATTGAACAAAGAGGGCGAATCCACGAAATCCTGAGGTAATCTACTGTACGTGAATTGTTTCCCCTTAAAGGTAAATGCAAACAGATCCCTTGATCCAGCGTCCAGAGGCACACAAAAGAACGCGTTCGCCAGGTCAATACAAGTAAAAAACTTGTGTTCTGGCTGAATAGCATTCATCATAACATAAGGATTTGGAGTACCATAATTAGATGGAACAACAACCTTATTTATAGGCCTCAAATCATGAACTAAACGGTAATGAGATTTATCAGCTTTTGGTACCGGGTGTAGAGGTGTGTTCCAGCTCGAAACAGTAGGCTGCAACACACCAGCTTCCAGCAAACCCTTAATAGTTTGCTCTATACCGTCAATCTGCTCCTGTCGGAGTCGATATTGATGTTTATAGATTGGAACCGTGCCTGGCTTCAGGACGATCGATACAGGGTTGACACTCAGCAGGCCCACATCTGTAGAACTCCTGGCCCAAAGTGTATCAGGCAAACTGGCTAACAGTTTGTCCGTATCAACATGGTCTGTGTTTTCTCCGCCATGTGATCTAGGCAGAGAATGTTTCTCAGGTAACAATAATGTGAATGATCTGTGTGTGATCCTGTAAGTATCAGTTTCTGGAGAATAGTGTAAGTGTGGATTTTGTGTAGGCACCCATTCCCTTACAGCCAGACAGTGTCTCATCACAGGACCTAAATTCTTCGCATCGGCACCAGATACAACCATCAATGACACATGTGGAGCTGATACATCGCCAAGCATATACAGTTGCAGTAACGTTGCAGGCAACTTCACACCTGCCACCACTCCCTCCGGGGCCACATAAATGTCCATGATTTCAGCCACTGGAAATTCACCAGTCTCTTGACAATGTTCAAGCAGTCCTGTCCAGAGCACATCGTAGTCTCCATCACCACAAAGGTCATAGTTCAGCGTGCAATGTGCCACATCAGGAGGCGTGTCATAAGATCTTATGACATTAATCCAGGCGTTCCAGCTCTGCAGTGTGTCGTACAAGAGCGTAGTTGTAAAGTCAGGAACTGCTCCCCACCAAACTTCAGCTTGAAATTCGGCTGGACCAGACTCAGCAGAAGTCCCTTCAACCTGGAGCATCTGATGAATGGAGCTTTTCACTGTAGCACAGTACTGAACAGTTCCATCAGGAAAACTCAGCTGGACGTTGTCAGGACTCATCATCAAAGTCACGTTCTGATCACACAGAATGTCTCGTCCAATCAAGTTCACTGGACATATGTCAGAAATCAGGAAGGAGTGTTCAAAGCGCAGATTATTCCACACGAGAGCGGCCACTCCTCTGGCTTGATCGTGGGAGTGACGTGTTAACTGACGAATACCTGGCGCCTGTATCAACCATACACATGTGATTTCGGCCGTTAATGGTTAACGATACCAAAAAGGCTCCAAATACAAGACGCCACCTACTGCCGGACCAGGGCACCCCTATTGGATAGGATATTGGCCTGGGGCCTGATTATTGGCTCCCGGCATAGGGCCATGTGGAGTATTATCTGGTGGTGGTGTATATACGTCATGTGGATAACGAGCTGGTGTCACCTCCTGTCTCGATAAATCCTGTTTGGTCGGACATTGAAAATGCCAATGTCCCACCCCGTCACACCGGTGGCACCTGTCCGTGGGTCGAGGGTTGCCCCTCGGACGTTTGTACCGACCCCTGCGCCAGGATGTGGATGGGCCCAGAGGTCTCTGTTGATATGAATTATCAGATGATGTAGGAGGACCCTGAACCTGGGGCATCTGGATTGCATTCACCTTTGTGAAATTAAGTTTGTCACGTATGTCTTTTAATTGGGCCTTAGCTAATTGAGTTTCAAGGGATTTTAATTCCCTGTCATCAGACTCCCTCTTATCAAAAGATTGATCAATAAAATGAACAATGTGGGCTGCCCATAAGTCATAATCCATCTTTGTTAGGCCAACAACAGACGCCAAGCTCTTCTTAACATCATCAGACAGAGAGCTCTCTACAGCTCCTCTGAACAACAGTTGAGTCGTAGGATCAATCGTTGGATCATTTCCAGTTCTATTTTCCCACAAGAGTTTAACTCTAGATAAGTAGGTCGTGCCCCGTTCTGTAACAGCCGGAGGAATCTCACACAAGTCTGAAGATTTCATAGACGTCGGATATTTCTCTCGTATAATTGGCCATAAAATTTGAACGTGGTCGTGCAGTGTGTCACTGTCTGGGTCCAATTTAGTCCCAGCAGCCTGTTCTATTTCAGTCAAACTACCAAACGACGTGCATGCTGTGAAAACCCTCCTCCAATCACCCAGACATGGCACAATTCCGGCGCATGCCTCCAGAAAAGCGCGGATCCAAGCCGAACCTCCTTTCTGGATATCAGGCAAACGCTGACGGATCAACTCAGTATCCTGCAAACTAAAAGGCGTGTAAGTCTGTTTGCGGACTCCCTCAGCTGTGGTGGAAGAAACGAGAGGTAACATGAATTGAGCAGGAGGCGCTGCGTCAAGGCATGTGTGAACATTATCAGCAATTCTATTTAATCGACCTGAATTTCCTCGCTGCCAGCCAGTGACCTTATCAAAAGTTGTGGCAGGAGGCCTGAGGTCAGGACAAGCAGTTGGACCAGGACAGGTCAGTGGCACGGAGTCATATGAAGCCCCCAAAGATGTCACGCTGAAAGAAGCATCAGAGGACGGTGGACGAAACACATCACCTCCCCTTTGTTCACCCACAGAGCCAGGAGTGGTGTGAATACCACCCATCAATGTTTGCACATGGTCTTGTACCATATTCCTATTTTCTGCTGATTTTGTCTGTAAAATTCTTCCTGTAACGAGAAGCAAGTCTGAGCTGGATCTAGTGTGTTCAGAACCAAGTGAGAGCTCTGCCAGATTTATGGATGATAGCTTCGTCAATGGCATTTGGTTGTGTGGATTTAATCCCACAGGTGCATACGGGGGAGGACGAGGAGGAGGAGGGGGTGCGGGGCAAAGCACAAGGCCGTTGAGCTTCAAGGCATGTCTCCGTTCTGCCAGTCATGACCATAACGTGCGCCTTTTCAGCCTCCATGTTTTCATAAAATAGCACAAACAGTCACAGCAACAATAAAAAAATAAAACAACCCAACCGTGAACTATCAATTAACTAACTACTTAACTGTGGAGTCTTTCCAACAGCAGCGTTGAACTTAAACGAACAAACAATAAATCTGAGCCGTTCCCTGGACCAGAACTTACAGAATGGTCCAGTGAACTCACCTCACTCAGGGGCAGCTGTGTTACAGGCGCGGGGGAGCGGGGGGGGGGTAACCTCAAGGAGATGTCTCTTCCCTGGTACGAGCATGGAAGGAGGAAGAGGTGGGGGCCCTGTGGTGTCAGGCACTAAGGTCTTATCTGTTGACGGCCATAAAACTGAATGTGAGCCAACAACTTGTCTCTGTGAAACTGCCCTGTGCACACTTCTCAAGCAGATTTCTGTCCAACAGCAGATGGAGACAGGTCATCCACAACAGGAAACATTCCTGACCGACACATGTTATTCACCCAAGAAACTAAACGTCTTTTCTCATCAAGAACATGCTTGACAGCTACCTTCCGACTCCATGAAACCCATAACTCATGCAATACAGATCCTAATGTGCCAGATGCACAATTTTTCCAAGTTTGTATAGGTATGTCAGACATTATAATGTTATACAGTACACGTGTTTTACAAGGGTGAAGTGAGCAAACCTCCAGCCAGGACCATGGACAGCTGCAGTAGCCAACCAAGAAACTGCCTGTTTTAAATCACCCTCCTAAAACACCCAATAAAAATGCCACCCCAGAGCACAGCAGTGGCAGTCACTATTAGACTTCACAATTTGACCTACTGCCGGCAAATACACCCACTGAAACAATATATAAAATAAAAAATCTTTCCCTGTTGCCTTAGTTTGCGTGTTTACAGCACTTTCTGGAGTACAGGCCACAAGCCTCTAAATGAAACAGAAAATAAATAAAGGAAAAAAAATGAATAAAGAAAAGAAAATAAAAAAAATAATAAATGAAAAAAAATAAAAAGTTTGCGACCTATACACCAGAAAATACGGCAATCAACTTCAACTGGGAAGGGGAAGAAAAGATTTGACTCTAACGGCGATCACTGGTCCCGGATTGTGAACTAAATCACCTTCTCGGCAACTCTTGTGAACCCGGAGCGACCCAGGCCACTCTGTACGGCAAGCCGTGTGCTGGATGAAAGCCAGTGCGACTCTACGGCGAATAAATCCCGGAGTTCACCTCTGACCTCAGCCCCACAGCTCCCGGAGCCCATAAAATAAACAAATAAAAAAAATGTCTCCCAGCCAACAGGCTGGAGCTCATAGATGGGGAAAAAACGCAAACTTAGGCACTCATACTCTCACCCTTTGTGTGTGTGGACTATGTGCTTTATACTTTACTTATATGTACGAAAACAGCAAAAAAAATGCACATTCAAATGAAATACCAACAGTGGTTCACGTTATTTAACTGTTAACGCTAACCCAAACAACCGTAGCTACACTACGGTGTAATTTTTGCCCACCCGTAGACAGAACAGACATACAGCCAAGGTAAATTTAGCGTTTTCAATAGCAGACATTTAGGTATAAACGGAAGATCTGCTCACCTGAATGAAGAGGCGCCACTTGGCTGCAGCTTGCTCCGCCACTCGTGGGGGAAGCCCTCAATCGGCTTCCGTTTCAGGCCAAACCTCACACTTCTCAACGTCGGGATCACCAAATTGTTGCGGTTCAAAAGTTGAAGGGAAGCTCTGAAACGAATGTGCAAGTTTTAGGCAGGTTTATTGTACATTATAAGAATAAACCTTACAGCGACCAACAGACCTCTCACCGAGCACAAGTCCACACACACACATCTTCGAAGGCGGACCACGGTTTTATACCTCTAGATGACGTCATCGCCTCGTGGGACCAATCCTGGAACCGAACCGCCTTGGAACCGCCCTAGAACTTCCCCTACTCTGTGAGTGATCCGCCTCTCAGCCAACAAGCTATCAGCTCTGTATGTCAATCATCAAATGTTGGGTGTGTTGCATGTGCAGGCGTGTAACTGAAAAACTCTTCCCTATTGGAAATAAAGCCCGAGAGAAAAACGTTCTGCCTAGTGTCACATTTCACATTATAAGGCAGAATTAAGTGAATACAAATAATGGAGCATAGTGGGTGTAATGTAATACTGATAGAAATATATTTCACATTCAAATCTTTGTCCTTGGCATGGCCTAACATCACCCTCCTTTGGTCATGGGGGACCACGAGCACAGGTGAGGACGTCCGTCCATGGGCACAAGTTAGGATGCCACCGTTTAGTTTAAGCTGTTCGCGCAGCTGAGAGAAGACGGTACACAGGAATCGTTTAGGATTTGGCCAACGTATCTTCTTACGTTTACCTCTTTCCGTGTAATTCACGTGTGTCACAACCGTCGGCGCAGTCGCAGGTGTGTCTGATTGTACAGACTGCGACGGGTCACTGTCGTTGTGTGTGTCTTCCCACTTCTTGACTGAAGAGGGGCTCTTTGAGTCTGTAAAAACTATGTCATTTCTGATTAGTTCTAGACACAAATGTTCCTGAACCAAGGTTTCATCGAAAGCTTGGCTGATAGCCGATTTACCTGTCCCAGGGGACAGTACAGCAACCTCGGTGTGGGGTCCTTGGATCTCCACACCTTTCTCTACCTGTGGTAGGTAATGTGAGTTTGCCCCCTTCTTGTCTGAAGAGGGGTCCTCGTAGTCTGCAACAATGATGTCCAAGTGACTGTCAGCGTTTGGTTGACTGTCATCTTCTGGACTCAGATGCCCTTGAACCAAGGTTTCATTGAAAGCTTGGTTGATTGCCGAATTACCTGTCTCAGAGGACAGTACAGCGTCTTCGGTGTGGGATCCTTGGATCTCAACACCTTTCACTACCTGTGATAGGCAGTGGTCAGGGAGTGCTGAATGTGTCAGCTCACAGAGGAGGTTCTCTTGTTGGGCCAGAGTTTGGTCCAACTTTTGGGTCTCTTCTGTCTCACCTGTAGTTGAAGGTTCACTTACCGGGCTCTCGTCCTCGGATGAGCAGTCCCTTGTGTCCTCTGCGGTACCTGCGGTTAGGCAGTCTGTATCGCAACTAGGAAGCACTTTTATTGGCAGGGGTTTTCTCACTGTGCTCCACATTTTCCGTCGACCATAATCTATAATCGCGTTGAAGCGGTTTATAAAATCTTGGCCAACCAAAAATGGGAATGAGTCAAGTTTAGACACGTACACCGGGTGGCGTAGTGTCATTTCGCCAATCTGCATGTGAACCATAGCCATAGCTGTTAGGGTTGTTCTCGTCTCTGCGAGACCCTGTAGCTCAATAGCACATTTCTCAAAGGGTATTTGCCTGTCAACACCGTTAGCGGCGGTCCTCAGCTCCTCGAACAGCTTGGCCGACATAATGGTTATATCAGCACTGCCATCCAGGAGGGCTTCACGCTCAAGGACACCTTCCAGTGTGATAGGCAGGTAAGCTTTCTTAGCCACCCCCCTTTGTATAAAGTTACACAGAAACCTCACAGGTCTTGGCCCACGTTTCTGTTCACGTGTGACTCTGTCTGTGTAATCTTGCTTACTGTCAGCATCTTGTTGGCTGTCAGCATCATGACCTTCAGGATGTTGTTGTGTGTCAGCAATTGGTTTGCTGTCAACATCCATGGCAATGTTGGTAGTAGTGTGCGCTGAGTTATTTGTGTGCTCTGAGTCTTTGTGAAAGACAGTGCTACACATCGCTCCAGGTTGGTCAATGTTGATAGTGTCATTATCAATGATAACGCCACTCATTGTATCAGGTTGGTCAAGCACAGTAACATTCAAATCTACTGACAAACTACTTACTTCCTCTGTCTCTTCCGAGCATAGAGGTGTTGGGCCATTATTCCGGGACATTCGTGACTCTTTGCCTGTCTTGAACTGTTCTGTTCGAGGCGCGGGAGGTGCAGTTCCAAGGCTCGGG
>JBBPBX010105345.1:0-11599 GCA_038048925.1 Garcialebias charrua | reverse complement strand
GTGATCTGATGCAGAGATCCAGCAGGGTGCAGATGTGATCTGAGACAGAGATCCAGCAGGGTGCAGATGTGATCTGATGCAGAGATCCAGCAGGGTGCAGATGTGATCTGAGACAGAGATCCAGCAGGGTGCAGATGTGATCTGAGACAGAGATCCAGCAGGGTGCAGATGTGATCTGAGACAGAGATCCAGCAGGGTGCAGATGTGATCTGAGACAGAGATCCAGCAGGGTGCAGATGTGATCTGAGACAGAGATCCAGCAGGGTGCAGATGTGATCTGAGACAGAGATCCAGCAGGGTGCAGATGTGATCTGAGACAGAGATCCAGCAGGGTGCAGATGTGATCTGAGACAGAGATCCAGCAGGGTGCAGATGTGATCTGAGACAGAGATCCAGCAGGGTGCAGATGTGATCTGAGACAGAGATCCAGCAGGGTGCAGATGTGGTCTGAGACAGAGATCCAGCAGGGTGCAGATGTGATCTGGGGTGAAGTTGGTCCTTTTGTCATTGTCTTGTAGAAGTTGTTTTTTGACAGTTTCTAGTGCTTCAGATATGCATGTGAAAAGAGAAGTCACATCATAAGATACAAGAGTTTCTCCAGGGTCAGCTTTAGATGTTGAACTTCTTCCACTTGTTTCATCATCACTCAAACAACTGTCTCTTCACACTGATGTGGTTAGAGAAGTAGATGAACCTGACGCTCAGCTCACAGGAAGAACTTCTGTACTCTCAACTCGAACCAGACGGAACATCTCACCAGTCATCACGCAATACGTTACCAGTCATCACGCAATACGTTACCAGTCATCACGCAATACGTTACCAGTCATCACGCAATACGTTACCAGTCATCACGCAATACATTACCAGTCATCACGCAATACGTTACCAGTCAAACCTGTCAAACCAGTCAAACCAGTCAAACCAGTTCATCAGTTCATCTCTTCAACTTTGATTGTTAATATGTGACATCATAAACATGAGGCAGATAATCTGAAGAGCAATCATCTGAAGAGCAACCGTCACTCTGAAGAGCAACCGTCTGAAGAGCAACCGTCTGAAGAGCAACCGTCTGAAGAGCAACCGTCTGAAGAGCAACCGTCTGAAGAGCAACCGTCTGAAGAGCAACCGTCTGAAGAGCAACCGTCTGAAGAGCAACCGTCTGAAGAGCAACCGTCTGAAGAGCAACCGTCTGAAGAGCAACCGTCTGAAGAGCCGACAGGAAGTAGAAATAAAAACTCTGCTGGTGATTTCCCAGGCTGTGTCTCAATTCAGGGGCTGCGTCCTCATGAGGACCCAGCCTAGCTGGGCCGAGTAGGCCACGCACTCACAAGACCGGGTGGGCTGGACGAAACTGCTGAAATGGGACGGTCTAGCCTTCAGCTTTGCGTGATTACGTACTTCCGCCTTACGTGCGGCAAACATGTTGAGCCGGCCTTGAAGTGGGTGGGAAGTGTATGCGTGCTTGGTGTGTGTGTGTGGAAAGATAAGGGACGCCGCTAAAAAATATTTGTTAGCTGAATATATATATTAGTGTTTCTGAGTTTACTGTTTGTTAATAACTGATTTCAAATCAGCTTATTTTACACATGCGTAGCAAGGATTTTCTGAGGGGCGATCGGTTAAAAGATATGGTGAACCTACAAAATGCAAGTTGTCCAGTAGCTCAATTGGTTAAGCATTGGGTTGGCGTGCAGATACTTTTCTCGAAGCTGGTTCGAATCTCACTCGGTTCGGTTAAAACTTATTTTACGTTTGTCTTTTATTGGATAAAAAAATGACGGACTGAGATTAAAAAGGAGTTTGTGAAACTCCTTTTTTTTTATCCAATAAAAGACAAAAGTAAAATAAGTTTTAACCGAACAGAGTGAGATTCGAACCAGCTTCGAGAAAAAGATCTGCGCGCCAACCCAATGCTTAACCAATTGAGCTACTGGACAACTTGCATTTTGTAGGTTCACCCTGAGTTTTAACGGATTGCCCCTCAGAAAATCCTTGCTACGCACGTGTAGAATAAGCTGATTTGTTTGTTTGTTTATGTTTGTTTATTAAATTTGTTCATTTTTTTTACAAAAGAAACAATACAAGACAATCTCATAAATGATAGTGTACAAAATGTAAAAAAATGAAAGGTAGCAGAAAGAAGAATAAATCTTATTATATCTGCCCCTTACTTCCAACAATCAGATCAAACAACAATAATCAACCATGTAAACAATAATAATTTTCAACCAACTTTTTCCAAGCTGATTTGTAATCAGTTCTTAACAAACAGTAAACTCAGAAACACTAATATATATTCAGCTAACAAATTTTTTTTAGTCGTTTCTGTAGTTAAATTTTAATGAGATTCAGCTTGCGCTGAGGTTGAACGAGCTGATGACTCAACAACACGCAGCAGTCCCCCCCCCCGCGCGAAATCTCTGCTGGCGCTATGAATTCTGGGATAGCCTCCGTCTTGAAGGTTCCACGAATGCATCCTTCGATTTCGGCAGGAAGTAGGCCGCATTCCTCGGCCGCATGAGGAGGAATCTTCGAATTGGGACAGTCCTCCGCGCGGGGCAATGAAGTATGCGGCCGACAAATGCGCACTCCTGAGGACGCAGGCCCTGAATTGAGACACAGCCTGTGTAAAATGACACTTCTCTTCCTTGAAAGAGCATCTCGTCATTCAGTCTCATCTTTCTTCTTTCCTCCTTTTTCTTTGCAACACTCCTCTGTTCCTTTTCCTTCTCTTTGTTTATCAGTCTTCCTATTTTTCTCTGCTCTCATTGGTGTAGTGGCTAGGGAATTGGACTTGGGATCCGAAGGACCCAGGTTCGAAACCCGGCCACGGCACACCTTGGGGTGTCTATGAGTGCACATCTATTTTCCCTAGCTCCCCGGGCGCTGACCACGGCTGCTCACTGCACCACCTGGTGGTGGTTGGGTTAAATGCAGAGACCAATTTTGTCTGTCAAGTATGGGAAACATACACAGACGACAAAAATGTGACATTTTATTTATTTTTTTATTTCTATCAGTCTGTATTTTTCTTCTCCCTCTCTTTAAAACTCTTCTTTCTGTTAGTCTCTTCTCTCTCTCCTCTTCTATTCTTCTAGAAGTCTTCCACTTCTCTAAAACAGAAACATAATATAATCACCATCCCTCCAAAATATTAGAACATATACTGAACATTTACTATTTAAGAAAACAACATTTTGTTTCAGATACAATACTCCCTTTGGTAGTTTGTAAGTTTTAGATGAGAAACTGGGGTTGACTTCGTATAATCTTATTATAAATATTAACATTATTTTTAGTTATTTAGAGCTCATCATAGAACAGAAACAGCACTGGTGATAATATTCTCATGACCTCTGACAATGGACAGGTGTCTCCACTGCTCCTGTTAGACTCAGTGCTGCATTTGATACAGTTGATCGTAATATTTTATTACACACCTAAGCCTGAAAGTCTATGTTCACAATTCAGTTCAGTTTATTTATTCAGCTCCAAGTAGGGCTGGGCGATATAAGTTGAGACTATCTCGATATAAACGATATAGTTTTATACGTGTAAATCCTGCCGTCTCTTTCTCCCAGGCGGCCCCCCTCCTTCCTGCTTCTGCAGTGTGGGCGGGGACTAGAGGAGACCAGATGTTAATAAACAGCAGCTGTCTGAGGCCCTGTTTACACGGACACGATGGGGGGAAACGGAGGTTTTGGGTATGTTAATTAGAGGAAAATATCTGCGTTGACACGGACGAATTCTGTCTTTACATGCATACGCATGAATCCCCCCCACCCTCATGAATCCACTGTAGTTACCATGCCGGGCCATTAGATGGCGCTGTGAATTTTTGAACCTTCACTAATGCGCATGCGTGCTGTCTCGGTCCGTTTTCCTCTGGGGCTAAAAGTTCAGCTAACAACAAGTTAACAACAAGTTAAAGCTGAATTTGGATAAGAGTCGACAGATTTGATGCCAAGCGGGACCTCTTCATGTAACAAACTCCACACCAGTCGCTGAGCGGACCAGAACCGAGTGACGATGTCAGACTTTAGTCCATGATAATCAGCTGATTTACAGCAGGTAAACAATGTTCTTTATAATGTTTACTTCGATCACACAACAACCAACTAAGTTTTTATTTTAATTTTTTTCCTGCGAGGTCGAGGAGCTGTCCTTTTACCAGGCGGACCGGTTCTGATGGGACTATCCACCAGGATGAAAACAGCAGAGTCCAGTTCATAACAGTTCAGTTAACGTGGTTTTAAAAGTGTTCAGTTTAATTCTCAGTGTTTTGTGTGATAAACAGTTTGTGGTGTTGAATAAAAAAAATAAACCTGGTGTCTTCATTTTCAACTTTAATAACACGCAACATGTTACGCATCGTTTAAATGACGTAATGAGTCCAGATAGCTTCATTTAGCTCAGATAACTTTATATATCTCCCACGCTAACATGAATACTGTTTATTATTGTTAATCTGTTATTATTTAGCACATTTAGTATGTTATAGTGCAGCGTGACGTGTGAAATATCCGCCTGCCTCGTTCAATAAACAGCGATATAGAACTGGATCAGATTGTGTTGCAGCTACATTCAGGTGTAAATTAATTAAATATGAGACTCAAAATATATTCCATCAGTCGTAGTTCAGAAAGCGGTGCGTGTCCAGTCCACCGCCATTATTGTTGATATAAATGCAGGCTGTCTGCACGTGCGCGTGCTTGTGGCTCAAACAAAAGCTCAGCGGGAGATGTTTATGTTATCAACGAGGGGTCCGACAAAAACCTCCACTCTGGAGGGTGGATTCAGAAACCTTCAGATTCAAAGAGGGGGGCCAGTGATGTCGTGTAAACGATCGGCAGAACCGCAGAGAGAAAGGAGCCGTTTCACTCAAAACATGCGCCGTGTAAACGGCCCCTGAACGTGCGTGAAGCTGCAGCTAGACGACAGACCCGTCTTCTTATTTGAAATAGTTCAGAGTAGGGCTGTGTAAAAAATATCGATATCGCGATAAATATCGATTTTTTTCTTTCCTAGAAAAAAAAATTGATATTCATCTGCAAGTATCGTACCTTAAAAAAAAATCTTTTTTTTTTTGAATGTCCAGAGGACCAGACTTATCTTTTTTAGATACCTCTGCATCCCTGGCACCAGTGTACCCTCAGAGAGAGTCTTCTCCACCCCTGGAGATATCATCACTGTGCAGAGAAGTGCACTTCTCCCAGAGCACGTGGATCAGATTCTGTTTCTAAACAGAAATCTGAGGAGAATGACGCTCACTTGTTCTGCAGAGTAGACTTTCTGTTTAGAGTTCACTTATTAGTCAGGGTCTATCTACAGGCTGCTCTGCTAAGATGGGTGCATTTGAAGTTAAATGTTCTTCATTACTTGAATTATAGACTGTTTTGGAGAAGTCATATTACTGTTTACTTACCAAGCACTTAGAGTGATTCCTTCAGATGTTAAGTGTCAAGGTTAAAAAGGTTTCAAACTATTCAGAGCAGGGCACTTGGTGCACTTTATTTACTTTACAAATGCATGTAAGCTACAGTTTTTACTGTTTCAATTAAAAGAAACATGTTTTCTCACCACTTCTTTGATTCATTTTGTCCAGCTGTCGACTTTAAGTCTGTGTCCATGTCCAACCAGAGCCAGGTGTTGTGTAGTTGGTGCTTTTAATCAGTTTTCAGTTAAATTAATTCAATCCAAGTCTATAACAGTCTCAAAATGTTACCAAAATCACTCTGTCCCTTTAAAATCTTTCAGAAAATCACAATATTGTATTGAATTGTATCGTTTGCTGAATATCGCAATATATATATCGTGAGCAGAATATCGTGTATCGTATCGTGAGATTACTGTATCACTACAGCCCTAGTTCAGAGTTCATTTAGCGCTCAAACCCCTCCAGCACGGTCAGGTGTCAGCCCAGGGAGGAGCTAATCAAGAACAGACTCTACGAATGAAAAGGCTCTAAGGACAATTTCAATTTGTACATCTTTGCATGTTCTTATCTAATTATCACCCCTGGTTGTTTGTACATGGCTGTTGTATTGTGTTGTATACTTCATTCTGTTGTTGTGATGTTTACTAATTTTGCTTAAATAAAGTTCTTAAAATAAAATAAAAAAAAGACTCTGGGGGCCTTGCGCTTAAAGATGACGTTTCACGTTCTGATTGGCAGGACGTATGTATTTACGTAAGAATAACTGAGTATCTTTAGTTCCATAGATAAACCTTTACAGTATATTAAAGAAACCCAGCACAACTCAATTTAGAAATGAAGCTCTACTTTATGACACTAACAAATGTGAAAGGTAGAAGAACAGGCTGTTGTGTTTTGCCTGTTTATTTCCTCATTCTTGGTTTACATCAACTTCATTATGTTTTTGCTATTGTTTTTATTTGCATGCAGTCTAAATAAAGATTGACATATGACAGAAAAAAAAAAAAATCACATCTTCCTTCCAAACGCGTCAGCCTGAATAAGCTTTAGAAGTTTTGTCGGTTAGATGTGGCGGCCATCTTGAATGGGCTTCACTCAAATTTTAGATAATTGTCCAATGATTATTTTCTGAGAGTTCCATAAAATTCAATCCAAGGTCACCACAACAGTCTACCAGAATGTTTTAGACAGGGTACATACAGAAATTCTTAAGTTAAATTTAATACCTTTTAATACCATAACAGTATTTTTAATACCATAACAATATTTTTTAATACCATCACGACACTGAGCTGTAACCGTAGCAACAACTTCTTGTATTTCAGTTCAGAGCAACTAATTGTAAAGTGATAGATTACTGTCATTTTCTTCCTAAACTTTGGTAGTAAATGTAGTTTTATAACAATTACTGGATACATCAAGTTGCTTCTTGTCTCAATAAAAGCACTGACCTACTTGTTATTTAAATCTAAGACAAGACAAAAAGTTATTTAATTGTTCCCACACACAGCATATCTCTAATGGCAAATGAAAAACTGTAAACTTGAAAACAGAACAGTTTAAATAAAATAATTCAACACTGAAAACATGCACAATTCAAAAAGAGAGGGAGAAAATTAATAACTACCATATTTTTTAGCTGTATGTCACAGTTTTTGCATAATTTACATGCCCTGCGACTTATAGGCCGAAGTGACATATTTATGGATTTTTTTTCCATATTTATAAAGAATTTTTTGACTGAGATATGACCGTTTCCATTCATTCTGAATGAACAAAAAAGAAAAAAAAAACAGCAGTACTTGATGGCAGCAGAGTAGTAACAGGTGTATGGCAAGAGTTTTTTTTTTAAGCAAGCCTAATCTGCATCCACATGTTTTTATCTTTGTTCTTAGTCGATATTATTATTGATTTTATTTGATTTTATCACTTGTTTTATTTTGATCTTTGCTTTGTTACACTTTGTAGCACTTTGAGATTTTTATTAATTGAAAAGTGCATTATAAATTGAATTCATTATTATTATTATTAAGAGGTTGGCTGTTGTATCATGTAATAGGAAAACATGGCTATAATGACTAATTCAAAAAGTTTCAGACAAAAACAACTGGACTTTATAGTACTTATACTTTATACTTAATTGATTTTTTCTTGCACTTTTTAGAATTTACCATGTCCTGGATGACTGAGAATCTTCACCAGCTATTAAAGCTGCACTATGTAACTTTTGTAATGCAGTCTAACTTTTCTAACAATATATTTTTAACATATTTCTTCACTCTGTCACTATCTACTGACAGACTGATGTTAGACAAAGTAATCTCTGAAAAAAACTATAGTCCCCTTGCTTCTCTATCAGCATTTATAAAAACACTAAAAACACAGAGTGACCCGCCGTTAACCAGCCAATAAAAACAGAGCTTGAATTTGAATTTCAGCAGGGCAAGGGAGCAGAGCCATATATGGCTCTGAGGGGGAGGGATCAGAATGCTTTGCCTGTTGAAAATATTTCTAAGTTCTGCGCTCTACAGAAAGTTACACATAGCACCTTTAATGACTCAATCGGCCTGCCATATTCTCCCCACCTTCATCCTGCTCTCTGCTTGAAACCGTCAAAACAGCTGCAACACCCTGGACAATTTGACCATTAAAGTTCATTTATTAAGAAAACGTTAGACTGATCGATAGGCGGATAGGTGCAGCGTCCGCAGTGAAGCGGGCGCTGTACCGGTCTGTCGTGGTGAAGAGAGAGCTGAGTCAAAGCAGGGTATATGCAGGAATACTGAAGTTAATTTCAATACCTTTTCAAGACTTTTTAAAGACCTTCCAAAATAAATTCAAGACCTTATCGTCACTTTGTTTTATTAAGCAACAAATCTTTGATTTACAAAACTGCTGTTGTTTTCAATTAAATCCGTGAATCTCAAACCTACAACAGAACTGAGATACAGTGGAAAGAAAAAAGTTCAAAAGAAGAAACTGAACCACGACTAGGTTTAAGAAAATATAGCTTAGGTTACAACAAGACTCGTAGCTATTTTAAAGTAACTTGGTTGAACAATGGAGAATAAGAAATAAACACAATAATCATTACATGTGCCTCAGTGCAGTTGCTTTGCATTCCAGCAACTCTTCAGTTTGCACCAGCTCAGCTGTCGCTGGTGGAGCACAGAAACTGCTGATAGACATCTGTGTTTTGTGGCTAGCTCCAGTCATATGGGACTTCAAGGCGTTTATGCCCATCGAGGCTACGCTCATCTTTTTTTTTTTTTTTATAAAATGTACAATAAGCCTCGCAGTTATTCTAAGCGACAGGCCTCAGCCATTCTTGAAAATCAGGCATCTCCAACCAGGAGGAGTCAGAAAACTTGCATTTACCCATTGTTCTCACGGTCTCGCTGCAACTTACTCGAACACACAGACTCAACTTGGAGATAAAGCTTCACAATACCAGCCATCCACCCATTCATCCACCCATTCATACACCCATTCATACACACATTCATACACACATTCATACACACATTCATACACACATTCATACACACATTCATACACACATTCATACACACATTCATACACACATTCATACACACATTCATACACACATTCATACACACATTCATACACACATTCATACACACATTCATACACACATTCATACACACATTCATACACACATTCATACACCGGTAGTGGCAGACTGCCATGCAAGGCGCTGCCTGTCCTACCGGGAGCAACTCGGGGTTAAGTGTCTTGCCCAGGGACACAACGAGGTATGCATTGACCGGGGATGGAACCCGGGACCTTCCGGCTGCCCTGCCTCTACACCATCTCGGCCCCCAACAAAGAAGAGCTGACAGCATCAAGGAACTCTGGGCTTCCAGAACTCCCAGTTAACAGAGATTCACAACCAAGTGTTGAAGATTGACATATTGTTTTGAAAATACCATTTTTTGATTGAGTTGTTGTGATGCTAATTTATTTTATTTTTCTGTTAAAACTGAGGAGTGTGGGCTGATGTCTTCACAGGATTCTAATTTTTTGAAAATCCTGTTTTCGTGGGTTTCATGAGCTGGAAGAACAAAGTATGTAAAAACAAATAAAAACTTGAAATAGTTTTTTAATTAATCTATCATCTATTAAAGATAAACTTTTTGAATGGAGTTATGGACGTTAAACAACTTTTCCATGATATTGTAGTTTTTTGAAAAGGGTCTGTTTTTCTCTTTTGTTTTCTATTGTTTATTGTTTGTTTGTTTATTGTTTATTGTTTAATGAAATTCTACCACTGCTGTTCATTGTTCTTTAGTTTTAGCAGGTCGCTTTCGTAAATGAGCCCTTGAGGTTCAAAAGATTTACCTGACTAAATAAAGGTTGAATGAATGAATGAATTTTTCTATCACAAACAAGGAGGCTAAAATATTATTACATTAACTAATTTATAACTAACAGTTTATTAACTGATGTTTGTCTCTAAATTTGAATTTTAAAGGAAAAATAATAAAATGCCTCTCTTCCACGAGACCCCCGTGGTGAAGTGGTTAAAGCAGCTGTCCTCCACTCACAAAGTCAGCGGTTCGATTCCGCCACGGTGTCCCTGGCATCGTGCGCATGCGCGGAGTGTCCAGTACCTGCTCCTCCAGCTCGTGGGTCTCGAGTCGAACCGAGTCGAGCAGCTGTGAGACGAACTGTTTGTCCAGGAGGTCCAGTCCGAGCACACCTCCAGAAACACACCCGGGCTCCTCACACACAGCAGCATCTTCCAGGGGCGACACGAGCGCCGACATCTTTCTCTAAACGTGTTTACTTCCGGTGAGATGTGAGCTACTTCCGGTGAGATGCTGCGTTACTGCCACCTGCTGCTTCGGAGAGAGATGACGTGGGTGAGCACAAAATATATTACAACCCTGTCATGAATAGTTTTGTTTGGATAAATATGAATAAAGTTAAGGATGCAGAAATAGATAACTTAAGTCCTGTGGTTGTTCCATCATGGATAATTGGACAGGCTGAAGTTGATTTAAAATTACTGGAAAGAGGGAGACAACTACCAAAGAGAGAGGTTTTTGATTTGATTTGATGTTTATTCATTCATTTTAAAAGAACAATACAAGACAGTTTCATCAGATACAAGAATACAAGTAGGATAAAATGAAGGGAGCAGAAAGAAGATGAAATCTTATTATATCTGCCCCTTATTTCACAGTTTGTTCAACCAATGATAACCTTCAAACTACATCACAAAATGAATAATTCTACTTAATTTTTCTAACTGTAATACACAAACTACATCACAAAATGAATAATTCTACTTAATTTTCCTAACTGTAATACATAAACTAGATCACAAAATGAATAATTCTACTTAATTTTTCTAACTGTAATACACAAACTACATCACCCATAATTCTACTTACTTTTCTAACTGTGATACACAAACTACATCACAAAATGAATAATTCTACTTAATTTTTCTAACTAATACACAATTTTTCTAACTAATACACAAAATACATCACACTTAATTTTTTTTTCTACTTAATTTTCCTATTTTTTTATTATTTTTTTCTACTTAATTTTCCTAACTGTAATACACAAACTAGATCATAAAATGAATAATTCTACTTAATTTTTCTAACTGTAATACACAAATTAAAAGATGGCACAACATCAAGATGTTCACAAAAAGAGAGGTAGAAAACTATAAAGAGTGAATATTCAGAATATCTACAGATATTTACAGATGCTTCAAAACTGAAAAATGAAACAGTAGGTATTTTGTTTATAATTCCTGTTGTGTCTTTACTCCAACAAAGTATATTTTAAAGATGAAAGAATAATCCACTCGGTTATGGAAAAGAACGTGACTTTACTTGTCTTCAACTGGTCTCAACATTACACACATCAAGGTTCCCAGGCAAACTGACAGTTGATCACGTCTTGCTGAAAACTCTGGGAAACAGGTATTCCCATGGGTAGGCCAGCCTTGTACTGTTATGTCGTACACCTTGGACAGTGTTGGGTCATTCCTCGTTTCTCTTCGTATCATGTCATTCGTAACTGGCAGCTGGTCTACCAGTGTTGTGTAAAACATTTCTACCGGGTCACCTGTTGACGACGGTTCCTCCACAGATGTTGACAGGGGGAGGCGTGACA
>JBBPBX010105344.1:0-11599 GCA_038048925.1 Garcialebias charrua | reverse complement strand
GTGAACCAGGAGACTGCAAGTTTTGATAGACCAGAGTGTTCCAGGATGTTTGTCAATAGTCTGTGATCAACTGTATCAAATGCCTTGGACAGGTCTATAAATAGGGCAACACAGTATTGTTTGTAGTCCAGGGCATTTTTACTGTCTATACTAAACTTATTCTCAATATTTTTCCTTCTGTAAATCTTAGGTGTACAGCCATTAAAGCTGAACACATGCTTCAGTGTATTGAAATATTCTTGGTGGGTTCAAAAAACGTTCGATAGAAACAGGACTGGACTTTATTTGTAACAGAAGACGTTTCACTCTTCAAATAAACCTTCTGTTACAGTTAACCTTCCTTCTGTTACAAATAAAGTCCAGTCATTTTTCTATTGAAAGTTTTTTGAATGTATCATGTCCTGGATGACTCAGGCCCTGTACACACGTAGCTGTTTATCACTAAAACCGAACAGTTTATCATGCGGTTTGGCCTTTCATCCACACGTGAACGCCGGTTGATGTAACTATAAACGAATAATAACAAAACTCCGGCCGCTATCTTTCTATCTATCTATCTTTCTATCTATCTATCTATCTATCTATCTATCTATCTATCTATCTATCTATCTATCTATCTATCTATCTATCTATCTATCTATCTATCTATCTATCTATCTATCTATCTATCTATCTATCTATCTATCTATCTATCTATCTATCTATCTATCTATCTATCTATCTATCTATCTATCTATCTATCTATCTATCTATCTATCTATCTATCTATCTATCTATCTATCTATCTATCTATCTATCTATCTATCTATCTATCTATCTATCTATCTATCTATCTATCTATCTATCTATCTATCTATCTATCTATCTATCTATCTATCTATCTATCTATCTATCTATCTATCTATCTATCTATCTATCTATCTATCTATCTATCTATCTATCTATCTATCTATCTATCTATCTATCTATCTATCTATCTATCTATCTATCTATCTATCTATCTATCTATCTATCTATCTATCTATCTATCTATCTATCTATCTATCTATCTATCTATCTATCTATCTATCTATCTATCTATCTATCTATCTATCTATCTATCTATCTATCTATCTATCTATCTATCTATCTATCTATCTATCTATCTATCTATCTATCTATCTATCTATCTATCTATCTATCTATCTATCTATCTATCTATCTATCTATCTATCTATCTATCTATCTATCTATCTATCTATCTATCTATCTATCTATCTATCTATCTATCTATTTATCTAACAATAACTTTATTTAAAAGCTCCTTTCAGGACACCCAAGGACACTTCACAGCAAGAAACATATCACAAAGATTGTGTAAAAACAAACAACAAACAGTGCAGACATCAACAGGAACAAATTGAAATACAAAATAAATAAAGAATATTAAATACAAAAGAATATAAAATACATTTAGTAAAGTTAAGGATAAGCTAGTCTAAAGAGATGTGTTTTCAGAGCAGTCTTGAACAGAGAAAGATCTATTAATTTTAATATTATTTAATTTTTTTATTTGAACGCATCCTTCATGATTGTCCATTGTTGTCATCACTCCGTTTAAAATTCAGGTCTCTCTGGTAAATGAGTCCCAGAGGTTTAATGGAAATAATTTGTACTTTGTATAAATAACGGTTGAATTAATGTTACATATGCAAAATGTATTTTTATTTTTTAGAATGTAAAAGTATGTTTTTCAAAGTGTTAAGCATAATATTGCTGTAATGCCATAATACTGTAAATGTATGTTTATACTGTTTAAAAACGGTTTCTGTTTTCACAATATGGTGGGTTGCCAGTTGTGCTTGCTTTGGGCTTATTTTCATGGAGCTGGTCGCTTGTTTCTATTGCGAGATCTGGCAACACTGAGCTGAATACAGCACCTCAGACTGAAGAGGACGAAAGACGAAACGCTTCTACAAGTTTTTGTTTTGTTTTGTTTTTTGAATGTCCAGAGGACCAGACTCAACTTTTTTAGATTTTCTACCAGGATTATTGAGCAGCATCAGGACAGTACACACAAGTTATGCTGTAGTTGACAAACTATCATCAGCAGGACAGAGACAATCATGTCATTTTGTTGTCGTTCCATCTGTCATGCTTGAGGTTGTAGTTTAGGTTTGAAGTGGACCAATGTCCAAATACTTTTCAGAAGGTTGTCTGTTCACTCACCAATGTGAAGGTATCATTCCAAGAAAGTTTTCACTGAGTAACCTGATTTAAAAAAATACAAATTAGGTTAAAACAACGTTTCAGTTTGAATGTGTGGCTGTGGATGGGTCTTCAACATTTGAGTGGCCTGAAACGACAAGCTTGTTTTTCTGAAATCAAGTTGGAAGGTATAGTGGCAAAGCAGGAAACAAACAGCAGTTTCTATTTACTCTGCCAGTTGCACTTGATGGCTCTGCTGGTAGTAAAATGAAGCAGGCTGTCTGCAGCTAGGAGAGGCAGTTGTGGAATAAATGGTAGCAGGTAATTACGGCAGCCAGTTGCCTGGTTAGAGAGCTGCTGTTGCGGCGCCCCTCAGACCTCCCTCACTTCAACGTGTCCTCTCGTGCAGATGGGAGTGGACAGTTGAGCTGGACACTGTTTGATTGCTATCACACATATTTACTAAAGTAGCAGCTCCATCCATACGTTCTACCACCTGACTCAGTTCACAACTGTTTGATGTCAGCTTCCAAAAGACCGGGGCCATTTCCTCTCCGTGTTAATCTATTGCTGTCTGACTTTTACCCTCTTTAGTTCTTCATCAGTTCACTGTTGCCTCACAGCAAGAAGGTCCTGGCTTTAATCACTGTTTTGGACCTGGGGTCTTTCTGTGTGGAGATTAATGTTCTTGTGTTCGCGTGAGTTTTCTCCGGGTGTTCCCGTTTCCTCCCACAGTGTAAAAGCATGCATGTTAGGCTGCCTGTGGGTCCAGGCCTCCCTTACAACAGAGATATGTGATTTCAATGGGTAAATAAAAGTTAATAAATAAATAATTTAGTGTAAAAGTAGCTGAGCATCTCCAACACAAACTTTTAGTATAACACTCTGTGCAACATTTTTGCTCAAAACCTTTGCATTAACTGTTGGAGTCAATGTTTAGATGTTGTTCTGAGCTCTTCCTTACAATTCATGTTGTTGTCTCCTCAACCTGTGATCATTTTTCCACTTGTGGCCACATCTAGTGGGGTTGTCAACCATTAACCTCCGATGAGCTGCACAGCTGCAGTCATGGAACAAACAGTTTGAAAAAGACCGTACCTTTAACATGATTATATAAAGAAAAAAATCAAAGCTCCTGAGACACCTCTCTCCTTAGTTTTCTGTAGTCCATGTTCAGTGTGGTGGTCACCATGATAGAAACAACACAGTGGTTATCTTTTAGACAAACACAGTCACTGATTACAAGACTGAAGACACCTGTGATGCTGGTTACAGCACACACCTTAGTTTAACATGGTCAAATTGTTTACATCTTTTATTGGGAGTACCATCCTTTTGTTAAGGTCACTTTTATTATCCCTGCCAAAGAGGTTTTGTTTTCAATAGCATTGGTTTGTCTGTGTCTGTGCACATGATTACTCAAAAAGTTCTGAACAGATTTTCCAGAAATTGTCAGAAAATGTTGAGGTTGTCACTGTGGGGATTCTGGGGTTTTTCCATTCACCTTCTCTCTTGCAGCTCCTGAGTGGCAGGGCAGAGCCACTTACCACCAGCTGCCTTCTCCTGATGAAGGCCTGTGGCATGTAAGACTGTTTGGACCCACCAGCCTCTTCTGGAACATTGTCCATTCCATAGCACCATGTCCACCCTCAGTGTATTCCACTGTGTTCACACTAACCTTTGCTCTTTGTGTACTCCTTGTAGCTTCTGTTACCTGTTCCTCAGCTCCTTGATATTCCTCATGTCCACTCCTGGTTGCTGAGTCTGAGTCTTCATCCAAACGCCTCTTCAATCAGCCTTAAGTCAAAGTCAACTTTATTGTCAGAACTGCAATATGTACAGGACATACACAGGATTGAAATTGCGTTTCTCTCAGTCCCTCGGTGCAACAGTAACCATCTAAACACTAAATCATTTAATAAACATAAGCATAAGATAGTAAAAGTGTAACACTGTCCTGAGTTTTTGCATAGTAGTATAAAAGTATGAAAATTTACACCAACACTAAAACACTAAACATTTAATGAACATAAGCATAAAATGAAATAATTTTTTTTTTTTTTTTTCTTCTTTCGGCTTTTTTCCCTGCGTTAGGGGTCGCCACAGCGAACTGGTCGCACGAAGATTTGGCAGTTTTTACGCCGGATGCCCTTCCTGACGCAACCACAGACCACCGAGCAACCACAGCCCTCTGTGTGGAGCAGAGAGCTGATATCTAGGGTTCCCGGGGGAGCAGATGGTGTGGGTTAAGGGCCTTGCTCAAGGGCCCAGAGTGGGGCAGATGAGGGTGGAGACAAGTGTGACCATTTCACGTACCCCACCCACATCTTTGATGTTGTCGGTACCGGGGCTTGAACCGGCGACCTTCCGATCACAAGCGCACCTTCTTAACCTCTGCGCCACCACTCCCCTATAAGCATAATTTTATGCTTTTATAAGCATAAAATGAAATAATAAAAGTGTAATACTGTCCTGAGTTTTTGCATAGTAGTATAAAATTTTTAAAAAGTATTTATATGAAAATAAACTGAAGGTTCTAGCATTGACATTTGCAAAGAGTGGCAAAGCAGCATATGAGTTAATGTACACAGTATATGTATGAGGTAGTTGATGTTGGTATAGAGGCAAAGTGGCATATGCAGTGAGGCACATAAGGCACATTGGGCATCCTTAAATAAGGCTGGTCAGAGAATACTGTATATGTATCAGCAGTAGTGTAGATATAAAAGTAGTGTAAATGTAAACAGTAGTAATAAATGTAAACAGTAGTAATAAATGTAAACAGTGAATGTAAACAGTAGTATGACTATAGGCAGTAATGTAATACAAACATTAGTGCAAATATGAGAAGTAGTGCAAACTGAATGAGCACATGACCGAGAGTTTAGTGAATAACCCGTTTGATGACACAGAGTCCAGTGTTAAAATCTTTGTGTTGAGTGGTAATGTGTGAGAAAGTTTTTTGTGTTAAGGCAGTTCAAATGGGAGGGGAGGCAGAGCAGGCAGAGTGTTTAGCATCCTGACTGCCTGATGAACAGAGCTGTCTCTCAGTCTGCTGGTTCGAGCCTGGAGACTCCTCAGTCTCCTCCCTGATGGCAGCAGTCTGAAGCAGCTGTGTAGTGGGTGTGTGGGATCACCTGCCATGCAGAGGGCTTTCCGAGTGAGGCGGTTGCTGTGTAAGTCCTGCAGTGAGGGGAAGGAGGTGCCGACGATCTTCTCAGCTGCGTTCACGATGCGCTGGAGGCTTAGGTCTGTCATGTCATTCTCGCATACTCATCTCCTCTTACCTGATTTTCTGGTCCTGCACCATCATCCTGGAATCCCCTGGCATCCTCCTCCAAGTCTGCAAAGTAAGCCATAACATATTCTGTGGACAAGACAACTACATTCTCTTAAGACAGAAAACTCAACATATGATATATCCCACAGCTTCCTCCTGCGCTGCTGTGATGAATTCTTGTGAAGTAAAACATTCAGTTGTTTTAAAACTCTTTGGTCTCTCATGTCTCAGTAAACTCTGGGTATTGAAAAAATAAAACGATAATCACGAAGAACAAGTGATGAGCTCTGAGCCCCTTCTTGTTTGCTCTGGTGATGGACCGACTAACAGATGGTAAGTGGAGCTTATTTATATAGCACTTTCCAGCCCCCTATGAGGGGCCCCAAAGCGCTTTACAATACCAACCATCCACCCATTCATACACACATTCATACACCGGTAGCGGCAGACTGCCATGCAAGGCGCCATCCAGTCCTACCGGGAGCAACTCAGGGTTAAGTGTCTTGCCCAGGGACACAACGACACATGGTTGGGGGAACCGGGATTCAAACCTCCAACCTTCCGATCGGGGGACGACTGCCATTACCACTACACCACGGCCGCTCCAGATGAGGTCAGGGTGCCAAGAGAGGAGGTGTGGTATTGCATGAGGAAATCTGGAGTGGCAGAAAAGTATGTTAGACTGGTACAGGACATGTATGAAGACATCAGGACAGTGGTGAGATGTGCTGTAGGAGTGACAGATAGCTTCAAGGTGGAGGTGGGAGTGCATCAAGGATCGGCTCTGAGCCCCTTCTTGTTTGCTCTGGTGATGGACCGAATAAAAGATGAGGTCAGGCAGGAATCCCCATGGACTATGATGTTTGCAGATGACATTGTGACATGTCCTGGAGGAGGAGGTCCTGCCCCAAGTGGAGGAGTTTAAGTATCTCGGGATCTTGTTCACGAATGAGGGAAAACTGGAGCGTGAGATCGATAGGCGGATAGGTGCAGCGTCCGCAGTGAAGCGGGCGCTGTACCGGTCTGTCGTGGTGAAGAGAGAGCTGAGTCAAAAGGCAAAGCTCTCAATTTACCGATCGATCTACGTTCCCACCCTCATCTATGGTCATGAGCTTTGGGTTATGACCGAAAGAACAAGATCTCGGATACAAGCGGCTGAAATGAGTTTTCTCCGCAGGGTGTCTGGACTCTCCCTTAGAGATAGGGTGAGAAGCTCAGTCATCCGGGAGGGACTCGGAGTAGAGCCGCTGCTTCTCCACATCGAGAGGAGCCAGTTGAGGTGGCTCGGGCATCTGGTTAGGATGCCTCCTGGACGCCTCCCTGGTGAGGTGTTCCGGGCATGTCCCACCGGGAGGAGACCCAGAGGAAGACCCAGGACACGCTGGAGGGACTATGTTTCTCGGCTGGCCTGGGAACGCCTTGGGATTCCCCTGGAGGAACTGCTCCAAGTGGCTGGGGAGAGGGAAGTCTGGGCCTCCCTACTTAGGCTGCTACCCCCGCGACCCGACCCCGGATAAGCGGAAGAAGATGGATGGATGGATGGATTGTGATGTGGTGAGAACAGGGAACAGGTGGAAGAGAACTTGGAGAGGTGGAGGTATGCACTTGAAAGAAGAGGAATGAAAGTCAGCCGTAGTAAGACAGAGTACATGTGTGTGAATGAGAGGGAGGCGGTGGAACAGTGAGGCTACAAGGGTCAGAGGTCACAAAGGTGCAGGACTTCAAGTACTTGGGGTCCACTGTCCAGGAAAATGGGGAATGTGGTAAAGAGGTGAAGAAGAGAGTCCAGGCAGGATGGAGTGGATGGAGAAAAGTTTCAGGAGTGATTTGTGACAAAAAGGTGTCAGCAAAGGTCAAAGGAAAAGTTTACAAGACAGTGGTGAGACCAGCTATGTTGTATGGTCTGGAGACAGAGACATGGACAAAAAGACAGGAGACAGAACTGGAAGTGTCAGAAATGAAGATGTTGAGGTTCTCCTTAGGAGTGACAAGGATGGATAAGATCAGGAATGAGATCATCAGAGGTACAGCACATGTTGAACAACTGGGAGATAAAGTTAGAGAGGACACACTGAGATGGTTTGGACATGTCCAGAGGAGGGACAGTGGTTTGGACATGTCCAGAGGAGGGACAGTGGGTATATTGGTAGAAGGATGTTAGAAATGCAGCTGCCAGGAAAAAGACAAAGAGGAGACATATGGATGCAGTTAGAGAGGACATGGAGGTAGTTGGAGAGAGGACAGAGGATGCAGAGGACAGAGTCAGGAGGAGGAGGACTCAAGGGAAAAGGTGAAAGAAGAAGAAGAATCACAAAGAACAAATTGTAGCAGTTTGGTGGTGATCTGGATCACCAACTGGGTCCAGTTTGATTTGAAGTATCCTTATCTGTCTGTGTACAAAATCTTTTAGCGTGCGTCTCGATGGAGACATGCACACTCTGAGCTCTTCTAGTTTGTTTATTTTTTATCCTGGTAAAAAATAATTTTTATTAGTTGGATTTTAATTTTATTTCTTATTATATTTTAGCAGTATCCAGTTATTTTTTTAAAGGGTACAAGTACGTTTGACTATGAGTTTCACATGAACCATTGTAAATGAACTTGAGAGAGGAGTGAAGGAAACGTACCGTATTTGTGTCCATCATCAAACAGAGTCCAACTGTCCCCCTCTGTTATTGCTAGTGTCTCTCAGCTCTCTGTTGATGAGATAAAACTTTATTGTCTACCACACTTGTGGCAGACACGCTCGACATTCATTGTTCAACCTTTATTTAAACAGGTTAGTCCCATTGAGCCACGAGGACTCATTTACAAGAGACACCTGACAGACAAGAACCAACAACTTTGTTTAAGAACATTACTGCAGATGGTACAAATGATTTCTTATACACATTCTTCCTGGCCAGCGGGACTCTGTAACTTCTGTTTGATGGAAACATCTGGAAGCAGTGGTGTAGTGGATGTGAGGGGTCCTCCGTGATCAGGGGGTCTTTCTTGGTCACTGAGTGTCTGTAGATGTCTGACAGGGAGCACGGTGAACCAGTTATTGCACTTGTTTAATCATTTGGTGTAATTTGGCTTTGTGTTTCACACTGATGAGGTCGAACCAGGATGAAACGTTAAAAGTTCAAATGGACTCGATCAGGGACTTGTAAATCAAGGTCTGAGTGCTGCGGACATGGAAGGTCTTTAGTTTCCTCAGCAGGTAAAGACGTTGTTGTGCCTTCAAGCAGCCATCAGGGCACTAACGACCAATTGTTAGGCTGACGTGGTGTACCTCAGGGATCAATTTTAGGGTCTTTGCTTTTTTCTTTATATCTGCTTCCTCTAGGATCGATTTTTAGAAAACATGGCATCTCCTTTCATTGATACGCTGATGATTGCCAAATCTATGTGCCTTTGATGTGAGTTGATGCCTGGTCAATTAAACCTCTTTTATTGTGTCTCGAGGATCTTAAAGCTTGTATGGCCCTAAACTTCCTGCATTTTAATGAAAAAAAGACAGAGGTACTTGTTTTTGGACCTAGTGGAGCTTGTTCGAGCCCTGCAGTTGACTTAGACCCCCCGTATGTAAAATCTACAATTACTAACCTAGGTTTTAAGATGGACAGTGATTTTAAGTTCGATAGTCAAATAAGGGCCACAGTAAAGTCTGTTTTTTATCATTTGAGAAAATTGGCAAAGGTGAAACCTATTCTTTCATGGCAGCAGTTCGAAACAGTAATCCATGCCTTCATTTCATCACGGCTGGATTACTGTAATTCTCTCTATCTTGGAGTCAGCCAGTCCTCACTTGCACGTCTGCAGCTGGTGCAAAATGCTGCTGCACGTCTTTTAACTGGAACACGCAAAAGAGAGCACATCACACCTGTCCTGGCTTCTCTCCACTGGCTGCCCGTGTATTTTAGAGTTCATTTTAAAATTCTCTTGTTTGTTTTTAAGGTTTTAAACAACCTTGCCCCCCCTTATTTGGCAGAGCTTCTACACCATTACACTCCATCCCGGTCACTCAGGTCTGCTGACCAGCTGCTCCTGGTCATTCCACGGAGTAAGAGGAAGCTTCGAGGAGACAGGGCCTTCTCTGTTGGTGGCCCCGAGTTATGGAATGCTCTGCCTTTACACATTCGACAGGCCCCTCACTGTCCATTTTTAAAACCCGTTTGAAAACTCATCTATACTCATTGGCCTTCAACCCAACTGAGACTTGATTTTACTTCATTTTTATTGATTTTACCTGTTTAACTTGTCATTTTATTGTATTTTAAATTGAGTTTTTAGTTCACTGTGTGTTCGTTTTGTAGCTCTGTTTTTATGCTTTCTTTTATCTTGTTTGTATCTGATGTTCAGCACTTTGTTTCAGCTGTGGCTGTGTTAAAGCGCTTTATAAATAAAGCTGATGATGATGATGATAATATTTCTCCATTTGCATGAGAATAGCCGGTTTGTTGTTTGTCAACAACAATTGCTGATCCACTATGAGACTGTGCTATTTATTTATGAGTTTGTTACAATATCTCAGACTGAAGAAGACTTTTGGACAAAAGACGAAACGTTTCAACAAACAAGAATCTGTCCAGAGGACCTGACTCCGCCTTGTTCGACCTTTCTACCTGGATTATTGAGCAGTCAGGACAAGTCAACGGACGTTTTTGCAACAATGTGATCCCCAGCAATGAAGGAAAATGTGGCTTGTAGTGAAATTGTCTCATTAAAACAAGTTGAGTTGAACAAATTATTGAACATCTGTGTGAACATCTGTACGAGCCTTCTTTTTCAACCATTCTTTACATTTCTCACACCAAACTGTGGCCATTTTCACTGAGCAGCAAACACAAGCCTTATTTGAACATGACCTTTTTTTGAGTTCAGGAATAGCACGGTGCGCTGGAGCTAAATGAGATTATGCTTTTCTTGATGGCTAGTCATTCTGTCCACTTCCATATCTCTCACCTCAGGGGAGCAGGGCTCGATGTGTCTGCTTTCCCTCTTACATCATAAAAGCACTCATTATTAATAGCTTTAGAAAAACATTCAAGGGCAAACGACTCTGGAATGGCAAACTTGATAGTTTTTTTCCCTCTCCTCAGACCACATATTTGATATAGCTACCTCTCAATAGTAATTCACTTTGATATGGTTTTCCACATAAACAAAGCTATGTGGCTGGAAGCAAGTTGCTGGTCGATGGGGTGTGTCGGCCATAAGAATCCATATTGCCACTGCTACAGAGGCCCGTCTTCAAAGAAATGGAATTGGTGTCATCAGCACTTGGGGGGGTGAGTGGGGGGATCCATGCCGATTGCTCTTCAGTGTGTGTTTATGAGTGTGCATGTGTGGAAGAGAAAGCCATGGGGGAGTTAATGACTGTCTGTGCTTACTGAGCTGTGTGTTTGTGTGTGTTCACACTGACTAGTCTTATGATAGCTCGACTACGTGGAATGGACTGGTGCTCAAAGTGCACGCCGCTACATGGCCGGCAGAGTGTGAGGCATTTCACTGCCGGGTTGGTGCAATCATCAGTTAGTGGGTGTGCGTCCACTGTCTGTTGTGTCTGTTTGTTTGTGCGAGATGTGGTGTTAGGTATGGTGCACAAGAGAAAATAATTCTAATGCAATGAAAAACACATATGGCCATTTTAACTCAATTCAGTTTGTTTATATGGTGCCAAGTCACAACAGAAGTTGTCACAGAGCACTGAACAGAAACATTCACGTGTTTATAAAAGACAATTACTAAAGTTCTCTACATGAGGAAGCAGCAGTTTGTGCTGAATCTTCCCTTCATCACAGTCTGCCATCCTGAGCAAGCACAAAGGAGACAGTGGAAAGAAAAACACCCTTTAACAGGAAGAAACCTCCAGCAGAACCAGACTCAGGACGAGCGACCAGCCCAGGTGAACATCCCATAGTCCAATTATACTTTCTATAGTCCAGATGAACTTTCTATGGTCCAGGTGTATTTTCTATAGGAGGAAAGACAAAAAACATGTTAAGATAGAAATACAGGTAGTCCTCGACTTACGACAGAGTTCCGTTCCTACGTGGCGTTGTAAAGCGAATTTCGACGTTAAGTCGGAACATACGTACATACGGCACCTTATACATACAGTACTGTATTTTACCAAGCACTTAG
>JBBPBX010105343.1:0-11599 GCA_038048925.1 Garcialebias charrua | reverse complement strand
TAAAACAAAGGAGTGCAGGCTCCAGCTGTCATCAATAAAGTGAGCCGTGACACCCAAATAGTTATCATTGCTAGCAGAAGTCCAGTGATCGCATGTGAGTGCAGGTACGGTGCCTGCGCTAACAGCGTTAGCAAGCGGAAACCGGAAGTGAGATTCGGCATCCGGGGGGAGCTTTTCAAAATAATCGTTGCGTTATTTTATTTTAACGCGTCATAATAAATAAAATAACGCAAATAATTAACGCGCTAATTTCGACACCATTAATATATATATATATATATATATATATATATATATATATATATATATATATATATATATATATATATATATATATATATATATATATATATATATATATATGTATATATATATGTATATATATATATATATAATATATATATATATATATATATATATATAATATATATATATATATATATATATATATATATATATATATATATATATATATATATATATATATTTTTATGTTTATTAAATTTGTTCATTTTTTTTACAAAAGAAACAATACAAGACAATCTCATAAATGATAGTGTACAAAATATAAAAAAATGAAAGGTAGCAGAAAGAAGAATAAATCTTATTATATCTGCCCCTTACTTCCAACAATCAGATTAAACAACAATAATCAACCATGTAAACAATAATAATCTTCAACCAACAGTACAAAATGACTAACTCTTTCTAATTTTCTAACTAATACAATACACATTACGCTATTTCATTTTTTTACACATTTGTTTTGATCATTTTCTTAAATGTAAACATTGACTTGGCATTTTTAACTACATTCTCCAAGCCATTCCATAATCTAATTCCCTGGATTGAGGTAGAACGTCCCTTCAAACTAGTTCTGAATTGTGGTTTTACAAACATCTCTGTCCCCTTAAGATTATAACAACTTTGTCTTTTAACAAAATGCATTTGGATATTTAAAGGTAATGCATTATTTTGAGCCCTATACATAACTGATAAAATATTATAGTCTACCAAATCATGGAACTTCAATAACTTCAGTTGATAAAATAATGTACTTGATGGATGACGGTAATGTTTTCTAGTGATAATTCTTACAGCTCTTTTCTGTAATACAAAAATAGGCTTTGTGATTGTTTTACACGCTTTCCCCCAAACATCAATACAATAGATTAAGTGTGGAACAATGATTGTGTTATACAACAAATACAGAGCTTTATCATTCAATAGGTCTCTGACTTTGTACAGTACTGCAATCGATTTAGCTATTTTTATTCTTACAGAATTTATGTGTTGTTTCCATGTCAGTTTGTCATCAATGATAACACCCAAAAACTTCACCTCACTCACTCTACAAATCTCAACATCCTCAATTTTGAGTGGAACATCAACAGTTTTCTTTTTATTACTGAATATCATGTAATTAGTTTTTTCTAGATTTAATGATAATTTATTTATTTTAAACCAAGTTTGTATCTTGACAAATTCTGTCTTTATCAATTCCAACATTTGTTCTATATCTTCACCTAAACAGAAAAAAGTGGTATCATCAGCAAAAAGTACACATTTAAGGAGTCCTGACACATTTTTCATTCAACCTTTATTTAGTCAGGTAAATCTCATTGAGCCTCGAGGGCTCATTTACAAAAGCGACCTGCTACAAACTAAAGAATGATGAACAGCAATGGTAGAATTTCCTTAAACAACAAACAACAGAAAAAAAAAAAAAAAAACGTAGGAGAGAAATAGAAAGTGAAATGCAAAGTATCAAAACTAGCAAAACACCACAAGGTAGATGTACAAAATCAAAAACAGGAACATATCTGCAATGGTTTTTGCCAGGTTTCCAAAAGATTTTTAAAACCATTTAGGGAGGTCAGGGCCGAGAGCTTCAAATCTTTTTGTAAGATATTCCAGGAAGCAGGAGCAGAGTAGGAGAAGGCCCTTTTTCCAAGTTCAGTCCTCACTGACGGAACACTGCAGGTGATGATGTCCTGAGAGCGCACACTGTAGCTGCACTCACGTAAAGACATGTAGGAGGAGATGTATGAGGGCAGCAGACCGAGAAGTGATTTAAAGATGAAAATGTACCAGTGGAAAAGTCTGCGTGAGGTTAATGATGTCCAGTTAACCAGTGAATACAGGGTGCAGTGGTGGGTACGATAATCACAGCCAGTTATGAATCTTAGAGCACCATGGTAGACAACATCCAACATCCGCAGGGTGCTTGTAGGAGCATTCATGTAGAGAATGTCACCGTAATCAATGGAGGGGAGGAAAGTCACAGATACAAGGCGTTTCCTAACATTCAGTGTTAGACATGATCTGTTTCTGAAAAAGAAACCCAGTTTAACTTTCAGTTTCTTTACTAGGTTTTCCACATGGAGTTTAAAAGAGAGCTGTGAATCAACCAGTATACCCAAATATTTATAGGAATCAACAAACTCAATTGGGACACCATTTGAGGATAAAATCAGAGGAAGATCTGCTGGGACCGACTTCCTACTTGAAAAAAACATCCCTTTTGTTTTTTCAGCATTTAGTACAAGTTTGAGACGGAACAAATCTGACTGGATGATGTCAAAAGCGGATTGCAAAAACTGGAAAGCCTTAGCAACTGTTTTAGCTTGACAGTAAACAACTGTGTCATCAGCATAGAAATGTAAGGATGCATCAGGGATGCTCTGACCTACATGAGCTATGTAAATTGTAAAGAGGGTTGGTCCTAAGACTGAGCCTTGTGGTACACCATTTTTAACCGTTAAATAACTGGAAGAAGTACCATTGTGCTGAACACATTGCTTCCGATTGGACAGATAATTAGAAAACCAACCAATGGTGTGATCAGAGAACCCAATTTCTGAGAGCTTATGACACAAGATGTTATGATCCACTGTGTCAAAAGCTTTAGACAGATCTAAGAAAAGTGCAGCACAATAATTCTTAGCATCCAATGCTTCAACAACGTCATTAAGAACCTTCAAAGAAGCAGTCGTTGTGCTGTGTTTTTTCCTGAAACCAGATTGATGGAGAGGTAAGATGTTAAATGAGTCCAAATAATTTTTGATCTGAGAGTTTATCAAATTTTCTAGAACCTTGGCTAAAATGCAGAGTTTAGAGATTGGTCGATAGTTGTTCAGTGCGGTGGGGTCACCTCCCTTCAGCAAAGGAAGAACAAAGGCTGTTTTCCAAACATCCAGAATGGAATTTACTAAGTTTACTAAGTCATTCACATATAAAATAAAAAGCTTTGGTCCAAGTACAGAGCCTTGGGGAACTCCACATGTGATATTACAGAGGTCAGATCTTACATCATTTATTTGTACAAATTGTTTCCTATCTTTTAAGTAGCTAGATACCCACTGTAATGCTGGTCCTCTAATACCATATTTGTTCAGTTTTTCAAGGAGAATGGTGTGATCAATAGTATCGAATGCTTTTTTTAAATCAACAAAAATACTGATACAATATTGTTTTTGATCGACAGCAGTAGTTATTTGTTCCATTAATTCCATGAGAGCCATTGATGTAGAGTTTTTTGCTCTAAACCCATACTGACTGTTGCTTAGAATATTTTGTTTATCTATAAATTGATCTAGTCTGTTTACAAATAGTTTTTCAAGAATTTTTGAAAACTGTGGTAACAAGGATATAGGTCTATAATTGTTGAACACACATTTATCACCATTTTTAAAAAGAGGAACGACCTTAGCTACTTTCATATTATCTGGAAATATTCCTGTTGAAAATGATAAATTACATATGTATGTGAACGGCTCAATAACATGGCTCATTATGTCCTTTACAAACATCATATCCATGTCCACCCAGTCTTTTGATCTCTTGTCTGTAAGATTTTACTACATTCATTATTTCCTCTTTGTTAGTTCCATTTAGAAAAATACTATTTGCACAACCTGTAATTGAGTGGATCACATTTTTATCTACTTTTGGTATTTTAGCTGCAAGGCTTGATCCAACATTCACAAAATATTGATTAAATCCATTTACAATTTCATTTTCATCATGAATTTCATCGTTGTCTTTTACAAAATATTTTGAAATACCAGTTTTTGCTTTATGATTCTTCAGGACACTATTCATTACTCGCCATGTTGCTTTCATATCACCATTACTTTTATCTAATAATTTACTATAATATTCTTTCTTATGTTTCCTTATAATCCCTACTAATTTATTTTTATACTTTTTATATTTTTCTTCAGCGCTCTGACTTCGCAATTTCAAGAAACATGAATACAAATAATTCTTTTTTTTACAAGCATTTCTCAACCCTTTTGTCATCCATGGTTGATCAATCGTATTTCTCTTTGTGTAATTTGTTTGCACACAATTCTTTTCATACAGAGCTTCCAAGATATTCATAAACTCATCATATGCTCTGTTCGCATCATCAACATACACATCATTCCAGTCTTGTTTATCTAGATCCTCTTTCAATTTTTCCAAAACTTTTTTGACGTGTTTATGATCTTTTTCTTCATTGTGACTGCTTTTGTGATGCTTTGATCATTTTTATAGATTGTGAAAACTGGTAAATGATCACTTAAGTCGGTCGTTAAGATACCACCTATCACGTCCCCATTTGTTATATTTGTGAAAATATTATCAATTATTGTGGCACTATGAGTTGTAATTCTTGTTGGCTTTGATATCAATGGATACATATTTAAACTGTACATTGAGTTTATAAATGTGCTTATGTTATTTGAATCTGTTTTATTTCCCATATCAATGTTAAAGTCTCCACACAAAAAAAACATTTTTATTAAAACTCTTCTCCATTAGCTCCAAGATTTTATCCGTGAATATTTCTATATTTGCTCCTGGTGATCTATATACACAACTTATTATTATGTTTTTATCGTTTTTGTTTATTATTTCTATTGTTATCATTTCCATAATATTATCAACTATTATTGACATTTCACTATTTAATTTACATTTTATTTCATTATTGACAAATAGAGCGACTCCACCACCTCTTTTATTATTTCTGTTCATATGATATAATTCATACCCCTCGATGTGAATATTGGGTGTACACATGAATGATAATCTCAGCTGGAGCAACAACACCACCAGCCTGATCAAGAAAGGTCATCAGAGACTCTACTTCCTCAGACGGCTGAGACGTGCTGGTCTGAGCAGCCCAGTTCTCACCTCGTTCTACAGGTGTGCAGTGGAGAGCGTCCTGTGCTCCAGCATCAACGTGTGGCATGGAGGCTGCACAGTTGAAGAGAGGAAAGCTCTACAGAGAGTGGTGAAGGCTGCACAGAAGTCTGTTGGAGTCAGTCTCCCCACCATCACAGACATTTACACCTCCAGATGCAGGAAAAGAGCCACCTGCATCATGAAAGACCTCACTCACCCAGCACACTCACTCTTTGCCCCACTCCCCTCAGGACGGAGGTTGAGGAGCATCAAATGTAGAACCACTAGACTGAGGAACAGCTTCTACCCTGAGGCTGTTAGACTCATGAATAAATAAAAATAAAATAAAAAAATAAACACTGCAAAATATCACATTGTGCTGATGCTGATCTGTTTTCTTGTTGCTGTGTTCATCTGTGTTCATCTGTGACCATCTGCTCATACAAACTCATGTTCGTGCTGCTGTTTATTCCCACTATATTAAGCTTAGTGTATTACTAGTTGATGTTTTTCTTAGTTAATTCTAGATGTTATTACTGTTTTTCTCTTGCATTTGTTGTTGGATGTAACTGGGACCCCGTGTACATAATCTCGTTTTCATCACATGTACCACATGCGGTGCAAATGACAATAAAGACTCTCTGACTCTCTGACTCTGATTACTTGTGTTATCATCATTGAGCCAAGTCTCTGACAGCGCTATTATCGTAAAAGTTCTATTTAACTGTTTTAAGTAATCTGTTATTTTGGATATGTTTGCATTTATACTTCTGCTATTAAAGTGAATAATAGAGAGAACTCCATTTGATATATTGATGTCATTAAACTGCTCTTCATTATAATATTCGCTATCTTTTATTACAGGAAAAAAATTTGCATCAATCACATTTTCAACATTATATATTTTAGGTTCTGAGTCTTCGTATGTTGTCATGTTCTAATGTATTTGTTCATTTCACTGTATATTTTATCCATTTTGAGTGTGAGTTGTTTCATTGATTTGTAATTTTTCATCTCCTGAGTTCATCCAGATCCGTCAGCTCTTTTATCATTTTAGGCTGAGACCCTTCCTTTGTTTTGATAAAGATGTATCCATTTCTTGTCCATGTTGATGCTATTTTGTTTTGTTTTTTTAACAACCTTGCTTCCTTTGCAATTTTTCCATTTTTTTGGTTAGATGTTCATTTATGTAAACTTTTGATCCCTGCAGATTTCTTTTTTTATTCATAACATAGTTTTTTGTATTCCTGCTAATGAACTTGACGACTACTGACGGTTTGAATCTTGGTGAATTACTGGGCAGGGTGTGACAGAACGAAATGTCCCCATAGTCTATGTCAATGTTCATGTCCTGTAAGAAAGTAACTACATGTTCCTCCAGAGTCTCTTGTTCTTCCTGAGATTCATACTCATTTGGGTCACTGTTATTAGGAGCTCTTTTATGTGTCCGACACTTACTAACATCAAGTCCTGAGATCACCACGTTGTCTTGCTTTGTGTATTGTTCTAAATCCTCTATTTTTCGTTCTAGTTCAGCAATTTTATTGTCTTTGCTAATTATCAGTTCTTTCAGTTCTCTTATTTCTTTAACCAGACCGGCCTGGGAATCCATTTTTTTTTCTATTTGTTCACTCATAAAGTTGAGTGATTCTTTAAAGTCTTGCATTTCTACTGAGTTGTTTCCCTCCGGGTCTGGTGACTTTTGTCCTCTATTTCTCATATTTACAGAGTCTGGTGACTTTTGTCCTTTATTTCTCATACTTACAGAGTTTGTGATCTAGTGGTAGCAGGTCTTTGGTTTGTTCGCTGAACCACGTGGCCCTTCCACGAGGCTCACAGGCCTAACGATGGTGGCTGTGGCCCAGCAGTGCAGCACCCAGATTAGTAGTTATTAGAACAGAACTCACGGTTTCAGCAGCCTGCAGCAATCAGATCTATTATCCGAAGAGGTTTGCTCACTAGATCCGATGTAGCCCAGTTAGCACAGCACGTAGCTCCAGTAGCTCCAGGCGCAGCTCCGACGCCAGCCCAGACCCAGGCGGCGGTCCCCCGGCTCGCCCACGGCGCTCGGCCAAGCTCGAAGCCCTAGGCGGCGGTCCACGGCGCTCGGCCCAGCTTGAAGCTCCAGGCGGCGGTCCTCCAGCTCGTTCACGACGCTCGGCCCAGCTCGAAGCTCCAGGCGGCGGTCCTCTGGCTCACCCACGTTGCTCGGCCCAGCCCAGCTCCAGGCGGCGGCCCTCCGGTTCTCCCACGGCGCTCGGCCCAGCTCGAAGCTCTAGGCGGCGTTCACGGCGTTCACGGCTTTCACGGCGCTCGGCCACGTGTACCACCGCGCTACCACTGTAGCGTGCTTTGTTGTATTCTTTCGCTGCAACAAAGCACCTCCAGCGTGCCGGCCCGCTTTTCTTCGTAACAACCAGCGTATTTTCCGGTTTATTTGTTAACGAAGCCCGCAGCTACGGCACCCGGTTACGGTGACCCAGCTCGGTTAGCTTTGATTAGCCCGGTTTGTAGCTACGCTAGGCTAACTCTCGGCAAAAACTCACGGACACGTTGGCTTGTAGATTCATAATTCTGGATCGCATGTTCCAGTCCAATTTCTGCAGCTTTTTCAGCGCTCCTCTCTACACATCCAGCACAAAAAACTGCAAGTACAAGCTCTCCAAATACTCTTTTGGAGGTAGTACTGACAGGAGCCCGACTAAAAACGTCCACTCTGCTCAGCCGCCATCTTGGATTTACCAGAAGCTTCAAAATAAATTCTCACTCTGTACTGAAATCTGTTTCAAGGTCTTACCGCCACCAATTGGTAAGGCGTGTGACGTCCATTTGAACCCTACCCACTGGAACCGCTACTGAAAGCATAAAATCAAAAAAGGCGTTCAATACAGGATCAACTGGACTTTATTTGTTGCAGAAAACGTTTCGACTTCTATCCAGAAGTCTTTTTCAATTCTGAATGAATGGAAGCTGTGAGAACGAGAAGTTTTATACAGGCTGACAAGGGTCCGTGTACATTCAGGCAGTTCGTTTTTTCATTTGAAACGAAAAATGAAAAAATGAAAAAACCACTTGTTTTTTCGTTTTTCGTTTATTTAACCAAAACAAAAAAACGGATTACAAACCGTTATCCGATTTCCGATTTTGTGCACAAAACGAAAATGGAAAAAACGGATAACGACGGGTCAGTTTCGATTTTGTATTTTTTTTTTTTTTTTTTAAACAAGCGACATGACCCGGAAACTACTCTTGCACGCAACGTCAGTTGACCGCCAGAACACAAGAGTGGAAAACACGGCTCTGCTGAAATCCGCCAGAACACAAGAGTGGAAAACACGGCTCTGCTGAAATGGAGAGCTTCATTTTATTTCGTGAAAATAAAAGGTTAACATTGAGAGCAGACGATATAACAACGGAAAAAATTGCCGTCATATTTCAGGTACGTTTTCGCTTCATTTTATCAGACTAGCATCTGCTTTTGCAGTCTGTCGGCATGTCTTTAATAGGACCTTGTATGTCGCAGGTGCAAAAAGAAGGCATCTATTTGACGGATGACGCTAACGTAGCCATATTTCCCCAAGTGGATGGGGACTTCAACTGTTTTGACCTCATCGCACGGGGACATTATGAGGTCCATGGAACTGCAACCACCACAGTTGACAAACTGGCTCCTGCGCCCTCATCAGATCGTCCTGGCCATTTCAGTTTTCAGCGGCCACCTGGTGCAGCTACTGGCTTCTCCTGCCCACCTCCACGTGCCACCATGACCAGGACATTTCAGAGGTGATTAAAAAAATATTTTCCTTTAGATAGCATGCCATGTCATTGCCACAACAACAAATAGGCTAAACTTCTAAAATTATGCTTAACTTGGTTAGTGTACAAAACAATTTGCACAGACTCCTGCTGCTGTTGATCATCCATCCATCCATCCATCCATTTTCTTCCGCTTATCCGGGGTCGGGTCGCGGGGGTAGCAGCCTAAGTAGGGAGGCCCAGACTTCCCTCTCCCCAGCCACTTGGAGCAGCTCCTCTGGGGGAATCCCAAGGCGTTCCCAGGCCAGCCGAGAAACATAGTCCCTCCAGCGTGTCCTGGGTCTTCCTCTGGGTCTCCTCCCGGTGGGACATGCTGTTGATCATGTTGCTTCAATTTGTCAGCTTTGTTATGTATTCCAGTAAACATGTTGAAAATATTTCATATTTTTTTTTCTATTTAATTTGGACATCACTTGGTGTTATAGTGGTGTATCATTAAAATGATGGAAATACATGACATTATTTTGACCCATTGTCTTATATACAGTATACTGCATATAATATATACTGTGTGTGTGTCTGTGTGTTTTATCATCAATTCACAGAAATATCTTCATTGGTGAAGTACTTCATGGAAAGCTAGAGACCAGTAAAATGGTTACAGTTCGTTTTTCTGAGGTGGAGGCTTGTGTTGGATCAATTTGTGACAAAGTTCGAGATGCCCTTGGACAAGAGGAGTCTGTTATTTTAACAGATAGCCAGGGCAATGAAATTGTTGACTCAGAAGGAACTAGAGGTATGTAAGATGTAACTGAATTTTTATTATTTTCGTTAATAGTGCATGCTAACTAAAAAAAAACATTATTCATTTTTATATTCATTCCAGGATCAACATACTGGAAGCAAAATTCCAGGAAGATATTTGCAGTTCCAGAAGAGCAAATGGGGTTGCTTCAAGGCAGTAAAAGGAGGAGACTAAGGTAACTGTTATTGTGATTGTTTGTTTCATTTTAACCTATCTTTTGGAGATCTTATAATTAATGTTAGTTTGGTTCAGTAAAAAATGTCAAATTACTCAATAATATAGTGAAATTCAATTTGCGTTATGCTAGTGGTTCCACATACACTGCCTGGCCCCAAAAAAGTCACACATTAATGTTTTGTTAGACCACCTTTAGCTTTGATTACGACACATGTTCTCTGTGTCATTGTTTGGATCATTTGCTTAGTTAATTACAGTTGGCGACCTTTTATTTGGCCAGGCAGTGTGTGAGCTCTATTCTGAACGGAATTTTACTGTAAATTAGAGCTGCACAATAAATCAAGAATTTATTGACATTGCAATAACAGCCTGTGCATTATGCGTACTGCAAAAAAGGCATAAACTGCAATAAACGGTTGGCACAGAAGTTTGCATTCATGAGTTTTTTCACCCAGTTGAAAGCTTGAAGTATTTCACCAATCAAATGGAGCCCTTCATGTATTTGGCCAATTGGATGGAATAAAAAACAACATGTTGGAATCTATATTTTTCTTTTTTCTCGGAACTAAGAGCAACAACACATCAACACTGCATACTTGTTATTTATCGCAAGTCACACCGCCATTGCAAAATTAAGCACTGTTATATCACACATTGCAGGTTTTCCTAATATCAATCAGCCCTACTTATAAATACTTTTTACTTGGTTTTTATACTGTATAGCATCTTGTTACAGCTAGTTTATCTGAGACTGTATGTGGACAAACTATTTTAGAATTTAATATCAACATTTAAATTAAATTTCAAATCAAATCCTTTTTTCCAGCCGAAGAGAAGATGCTGGCTTTCAGGAAGCCTTATCCAACATGGGAGAGCTGGTTGAGGCAGCCCAAAGTCTGAAGGAAGTGTCCAAAGTGATAAAGGAGTTGAGTGGATTTGCACATTCCACACTGACAACAACTTTGTCACTTTCAGAGGCTGAAGTTGCTTCTTTAAGAGCTGTCTTCAGTTGTTTGGTCTGCAAAGGTTAGTAAGGTTTTAAAAACATCTACATCTTTATATATTGACATTGAAAGGGGTCAGAAGCACAACAAAATGTCAAAATTTATCAAATAGTTACTGTTTGACTTGTAGGTAAGAGAAAATTTATGTAATTGATGTAAACACACGAGAAGGCATTTTTGAAGCAAAATTCAAATAATGTAATACGTTTATGGTCATGTTGACCTAATTTATTTATTTTTGTTCCTTTTTTTTATACATAATGGGTGCTTGATTGCGCACACCTTATGTAGTTCGGGGCCTGTATTTATCAAACTTCTTAGAGTCGATTTATAGACATGCTGAAAATTTCTTATATTTGCTCCTACTCTAAGACTAAAGTGTTTTTGCCGGTTATCAAAATTCATAAGTGTAAGAATCACTCTTACGCTCAAGAAAAGTTAAGACTGCTCCAGAGGACTCTTAAGTGGTTAAGAGTTGCTACTAGGGGTCTGAGATGGACTGAAGACAGAGATCACACAGAGATCACAGCTGTCCGCCTCCCCACCTGAGTGTCAGAGAATCAAAAGGTAAAAAAGAATAGAACTGTGCATATTGTTAGACTAAAAGACAGATATATGTGTGTAGCTTCTGGAGAAAATATTAAATATACTCAGCTAGTGAGTGCATGCGACCCCCCCCCCC
>JBBPBX010105342.1:0-11599 GCA_038048925.1 Garcialebias charrua | reverse complement strand
TTCAATTAATTATTGAGCCAAAGACCTAACTGTCATATGTCATCATGTCCAACTGCCTTCCCCATTATCATCCTCTTCCACCAGTGGTGTAGTCTACATTTTTGTAGTGGGTATACTGTGCTTAGAGACAAAAACCTGTCCGGAGGACCTACTTAATTTTTCCTTTTTCTACCTCGATTACTGAGATGAATCAGGACATTTAGAGACAAAAATGCAATGTAGTGCAATGTAATTGACAATTTATTTTGAATTTTAAGCATATTTAACATTGCAAAATGTCTGTGATGCTTACATTTTAATAAATGCACAACAAACCTTGTACAATTGGCTTGGCCTGGCTTGACCTGGACATCTCATGCCGCCGAATCTTGTTCCGGAGTGAAGACAGTGCTGTTTCTCTGTTCTCATTTGAGCCTGATGACTGGATCTTGAAGGAGGCCCACTCCTCCGATATGGAGACCCTCTTTTCAGTCAGGACACCAGTTGACGTTAAGGTACTGAAAACAGCACATCCTGCAGGAAGTAAATAAAAATTGTCATAATTGTATATTTTTTAATATTTCCTGATACCAGTAATAATACTAGAATCTACTGATTCACTAGACTGTAAGCATGTGTCGACAATTACATTCATTATTACCTTTCATTATTACTTGCATACACTTTTGCATTATGACCAACTAAAACGTGAAAATGAAATGATCACACACACACACACACACACACACACACACACACACATATATATATATATATATAATTTCTCATGTAATATACTGTACTAAACTTTTGAAAGATATGATTATCAGACTATTTTAAAATTATCAAGTCATAATATGTTAATGTTGGAAATATATCAATTAAACCTTATATACAAATTGGTTCCCATATTTTTTTATATTTACCTAATTTTTTGTTCCTCCATTCCAACCAGGGATGTCTGTTTTTAAATTCCCGAGCCTGACTTTCACTCCACAAGGCTGGCCAATTTGGATGAGCAGCGAACATAATCTATCTTTATGCAACGCGTGTTTGTTGTCACGTTAAGTATCATTGGGCACATTTAAGTGGTTATACGGAAATCCCCAAGCTTTTCTAGTGGGTAACATCCTGTGGATGTTGGATGTTGTCTATCATGGTGCACTAAGATTCATAACTGGCTGTGATTATCGTACCCACCACTGCACCCTGTATTCACTGGTTAACTGGACATCATTAACCTCACGCAGACTCTTCCACTGGTACATTTTCATCTTTAAATCACTTCTTGGTCTGCTGCCCTCATACATCTCCTCCTACATGTCTTTGCGTGAGTGCAGCTACAGTGTGCGCTCTCAGGACATGATTACCTGCAGTGTTCCGTCAGTGAGGACTGAACTTGGAAAAAGGGCCTTCTCCTACTCTGCTCCTGCTTCATGGAATATCTTACAAAAAGATCTGAAGCTCTCGACCTTGACTTCTCTAAATGGTTTTCAGAATCTGTTGGAATCCTGGCAAAAACCAATGCAGATTTGTTCCTGTCTTTGATTTTATACGTCTACCTTATAATGTTTTGCTAGTTTTTTGATACTTTGTTAAAAAAAAAACTTTCTTTTGTTTTTTTCTCTCTTTTGTTTTCTATTGTTTATTGTTTGTTTGTTTATTGTTTATTGTTTAAGGAAATTCTACCACTGCTGTTCATTGTTCTTTAGTTTTAGCAGGTCGCTTTCGTAAATGAGCCCATGAAGTTCAAAAGATTTACCTGACTAAATAAAGGTTGAATGAATGAATGAATATGGCGTATAACTGCGTATCACGTAGACTACACCACTGTCTTCCACGCGTTCCAAACTAAATCCTCAATACTCTGCCCCACTTCCTAGTCCACAGCTTCAATGGACTCTACGCTTCTGTCTCTTTCATTCTCTTCATTCATTAGCTCCTCAAAGTACCCCTTCCACCTCCCCATCACACTCTCCTCACTTATTAGAACTTTACACCTTTTATCTTTAACAAGCCTAACCTGCTGCGTATCCTTTCCAGCCTGGTCCCTCTGGCAAGACAGATTGAATGTGACCATTACTGTAATCATAGAAGTATAGAACTCGTGTTGTTGTAAAATTCAGTAAAGTACTGTAAAATTAAATACAGACTCTAAAGATTAGTATGTATGTAATAAGAAACAGGTTCAGAAATACAGTACAAACACCATTACAAAAACAAAAACTGTTTCAACAATGATCGGAGCACTGGGACTTGTTAAAAAGGAGATGGACAAGGTCATCAACCAAATCCCAGGCAATAGCAAAGAGACAAAACTACAACAACAACAAAAATCACACACTTGGAGACAGCACTTTCCCTTATCTTCATCTATGCCTCTTTATTACCCTAAGCAGAGCCTGGTTGTAATGTTGTAAAAATGCAAATTCTGAAAAGAAAAGCATAATAATAATAATAATAATAATAATAATAATAATAATAATAATAATAATAATAATAATAATAATAATAATAATAATAATAATAATAATAATAACTCCAATGAAGATTTAATTTAATTATTCTAATTTGAAGGTTCGTGTTCATGGAAGTTTTCATTATGCATCAATTGGCGCCCTCTTGTGGATAGTTTGAGCATTGCAGGTAAAAATAAAAACGTGAAGTCGGTGTTTGAACCCTCGCAGCTTCCGTAGCTGGAGGAAGCCTGGTTGTTCGACGTGGAATAAATCCGTGAAGGAGGCGATGGAGGAGTAGCGTCTTGTCGCTCCGAGCCAACACGTCTTAACCTCAAGCCGAAGCGGGATACATCCCCGAAACCAGGCTCGGGTCTGGGCAACACGGGACCCGAAAGAAACCTCAGGGACTGAACCCTCTCTTCTTCTTCTTCGCGCCTCCTTTCACCTACAGTCATGATAAAAGCCATTTTAATATTCAACAACCACGGGAAACCGAGGCTTTCTAAATTCTACGAACATTACGTGAGTAAAAAAAAGAGCAGTTTGAATTCATGATATTCATCTTGTTATTCTAATTTTCCTGTGTATTTAAATCAAGTAAATAATAAAAAATCAATACCGGATGTGTCTCGTGCTCTCCAATGAACGCAGCCTCAGTCAGGCTGATTGAACATGTTTGTTTAAACTAACTTTGACAAATAAAAGCAGGTGCAGACCATGCTGTCGCTGAGAATATGAATAATTCAAGATGGGAAACCCAAAACGATGCGGTCTGGTTTCGCCTGAGAGGCTGTGGAACAGAGAATTGATCTAAAGATCCAGCTGTGTTGCTGATGATGCAGTTGTTTGTGTCACATGACTTGAACGAGGCCCTTGTGAGGAACTCGTGTTCACGTCACAAGTGGAGCCATTATTTCCTCCTGCTCGTGTTTGCTCAGAGAATCTGGCCTGGTTGTGTTAAATTCTCTGCCCAACTCATGCTGGTTTAACAAGAACAAGATGGCACAGTAAGTGTCCAAACCAGTAATTTACTGGAATCAAAGTCCATGTCCCAATATGCCAACTTAAGTTTGTAATGATCCATCAGGCCTTCATCTTTTACCTGCTTCTTTTTGGGCCATGGGGGTCACTGGTGCCCATGTCCAGCCATCACTGTGCCAGAGGCGGGATACACGCCTGGACAGGTCTCAAGTCCATCACAGGGACACATGAAGACAAACAAGACAACCATTCACCCTCTCACTCACACCTAGGGACAATTTAGAGTTGCCAATCTGCCTAACATGAATGTTTTTGGTCGTGGGTGGAAACTGGAGTACAGTACCTGAAGAAAACCCACGCATGCATGGAGAGGACATGCAAACTTCACTCAGAAAGGCCCCCGGACTGGGATTTGAACTGGGTTGCACCGCCGTGCTGCCCTTTGTAATAATCAAAGTAATAATTTTTTTAAAAAGTCTACATTTTGGTGAACAAAAAGTGTACAGGTAGTCCTCGACTTACGACGGTCTCGAGTTACGACGTTTCGCGGTTACGACGCATCTCCCATAAAAAAATAAATAAAAAATATATATATACAGTATATATACAGGTGTAAATATATTTTGAAAATTTATTTTGAAAAGCCGAGTTACGCAGTTTCCGGTGTCCGGTTTTACGTAGTAAACGTAGCTGCGGAGGAATTCTGCCCTGTACTCTCTAAAAAAAGCTAAGTCTGGTCCTCTGGACATTCAAAAAACAAAACTGTACTGTGAATGCGGTTTTACGTCGTAAACGAATACGGAGAATACGGAGGAGGGACGGAGGAAAGGCTTCACCAGCATCCCAGTAGGAAATTAATTCTTTTTTTCCCCCCTTCATTATGGCTCCCAAATGTATGTGTTTTTTGATAATTATGTAGGGTATTGTGTTAGGATAGGCTAAGTGCTTGGTAAAATACAGTACTGTACGTATAAGGCGCAGTATGTACGTATACCATACCAGCTTTATTTATAGAGCACTTTAAACACCCACAGGACCAAAGTGCTGTACACAAAACAAAACAATCATACAGTCAGGTAATTAAAATGATTAAAATGATTAAAAGTCACAAAAGTTAAAAGTCACATAATAAAGTTGAACAATCATACAATTAGATAACACAAATGATTAAAATGATTAAAAGTCAACATCTCAGATGGTGTCAAAGGCCAGGGAGAAGAGATGGGTTTTTAGAAGAGATTTAAAAACAGACAGGGAAGAGTCTGATGTTCAAGGGAAGGTTGTTCCACAGTTTAGGAGCTGCCACAGCAAAAGCACGGTCTCTTCTGAGCTTGCGTTTTGTCTTTGGGACACTCAGGAGCAGCTGATCACATGACCTGAGGGATAGGGAGGGTGTGTATGGCTGCAGCAACTCGGACAGATAGGGCGGGGCAAGACCATTTAGCGCTTTAAAAGCAAATAAAATAATTTTAAAATGAATCCTGGAATGTACGGGCAGCCAGTGCAGGGAGGCTAAAACAGGAGAAATGTGGTCAAACTTTCGTGTGCCAGTTAAAAGTCGTGCAGCAGCGTTCTGTACCCTCTGAAGCTGAGAGATACATGAATCACTGATTCCTATATAGAGTGTGTTACAGTAGTCCAGCCGAGTGGTCACAAAGGCGTGAACTACTATTTCAAAATGCTGCTTGGAAAGAATCGGCTTCACCTTAGCCAGCTGCCTCAGGTGGAAAAAACTAGTTTTAACAACTGCTCTGATGTGGTTATCTAATTTTAGTCCAGCATCGACTTTGACCCCCAAGTTTGTAACAATAGGTCTGATATATTGGACCAAGGAACCAACATTGACATTGGGAGTCTCAGTGGAGCTTCCAAAAACCATCACCTCAGTCTTTCCCTCATTAAACTTTAAGAAGTTCACAGCCATCCAGGCTTTGATGTCCTCCAGACATGAAAACAGAGGGGCCAGTGAGTTGGAGTCCTTTTTCTGTAGCGGGACATAAATCTGCGTATCATCCGCATAACAATTAGCCTGGTTTAAACCAGACCCTTGTCCTTCACTTCGCTTTGGACTAGGGTCTGGCATCTCTGCCATAGACAACGATTTCTCCTGGAGATTTTTGAATGGACCAATCAGAGAACAGGAGGCAGAGTTTTGTTAGTTTAGCCTGACGAGGTCCAGGCTATCAGATAAATTGCTCAGAAACCACTCGGTGGATATTTTTTCTGCCACCAGTGTGTAATTATATGTCTTTAATTTACTGACTGTTGGCCTAGATGAAACATTTGAGATAAAATTCGATTTTTTATCATTTATTTTCGTAGCGCACCCGAGGCTGTTTGGAAAATATCAAACCGAAACTATTTAATATCCAGCAGATTTGACCATTTCGTGAATTGATTTAGGAACTGTTAAGCTCAGGAACACTTCTGATATAACGTCAGCTATGAACTATATTTTTTCTCAGCAGAGAAATAATAGTTTTTTACCTTGTTTTGATGAAAATTCGTTCGTGGCGGCAGCCATTTTGAATGACGACGTCAGTCGACATCGTTCAAAACTCCGCCTTCTGCTCTCTGATTGCTCAGGAACACTTCTGATATAACGTCAGCTATGAAATATATTTTTTCTCAGCAGAGAAATAATAGTTTTTTACCTTGTTTTATTGAAAATTCCTTCGTGGCGGCAGCCATTTTGAATGACGACGTCAGTCGACGTCGTTCAAAACTCCGCCTTCTGCTCTCTGATTGGTCCGGTCAAAAACCTACCGGAGAAATGGTTGTGGATGGGACAAGTCCCAGACTGTGTAGTGAAGGGAAATGAGAATTGAGCGGAGCTGTGCAGGAAGGCGAGGGCCAGGCTACATAACAATGAAAGGAGATCCCATATTTTCTAAGAATAGAGCCAAGAGGGAGAAGGTACAGCGTGAAGAGGAGGGGGCCTAAGACTGAACCCTGAGGAACCCCACACAACAGAGGAGCAGAGGAGGACACGTGGTCACCAAGACGGACACAGAAAGTACGCTCCGCTAAGTACGGTAGGACCTAAACCAGTCCAGTGCTGCACCGCTGACACCCCCCCATTGCTTCAAACGACAAAGTAAGATGTCATGGTCCACGGTAGTGCTGGGCGATATGGAAAAAATCATATATCACGATATGGACTTTTTTATATCACAATACAGTAACGATATATATCACAATATATACAACACGATGTGTGTGTGTGTGTATACAGGAAAAATTTGGACCAAAGTAGAAAAGGAGTTCTGTTGTGTCTCTGGTCTGTTTTGTATTGGTTAACTGGACCCGAGTTCAGACTCGGTTGGACTCTGGGTTCGTGTCCTCTGGACCCATTTTGTCTCCGAGTTTCAGCGTTGCGAAATAATGGAAGCTAACAAGGTTACGTGAGCTTCCCCCTCTTTTTGGTAAAAGTTCTTCTTCTTGGGCTGCTTGTGCAGCTGTTTCTCCTTGTTGTGACACCGGTTGAGATGCTACTTCATGCCCCTGCGTCTCCATTGCGCTCGAGTTTAACAACGTAAAGCATGTGTCACAAACTCGCGCGTGCGTCAAACAAAGCAGCGCCGTCATCTCGCAAAACCACAATATGAAGCTTCTTTGCGACAGTAATTTTTTTATTCTTATTTATCACGATAGAGACGATAGAAGGAAAGTAGCACGATAGACACGTTTCTATCGTCCCCACGATATATATCGTCATATCGCCCAGCACTAGTCCATGGTGTCAAAAGCAGATGATAAGTCTAAAAGCAGGAGGACAACACAGTCACCAGAGTCCGTTGCTAAAAATATGTCGTTAAAAAACCTTTAAAAAGAGCAGATTCTGTACTGTGTAGAGCTTTAAAACCAGACTGTAAAACCTCGAGAACGTTCTGTTCTTCCAAATATGCTGATTGTTGCTTGTACACCACTTTCTCGAGAATTTTTAAAAGAAATGGCAGTTTGGAGATCGGCCTGTAGTTAGCAAGAACAGAGGGGTCAGGTTTCTTAATGAGAGGCTGGACAGCTGCATGTATAAAATTTCCTGGAACCACACCAGAGGCCAGACTGCTGTTCAGAAGAGCAACGACTGAAGGCCCTTCAGTGATGAAAACCTCTTTGAATAAATGAAGAGGAACAGCATCACTTGGTGAACCTGTTGCCTTCAAGTGACTGACCACCTCCTGCAGAGACGACAGAGTCACAGGTTCAAAGCTGTCAAAAACAGCTGAGCAGGGCACAGAGACTAAGGGGTCATGAGCAGAAGGTGAGATCTGGGCCCTGGTGGAATTGACTTTCTCAACAAAGAAGTTTAGAAAGTTTTCACATGCAGCAGGTGAGGGTTCAATACAGTTTGTTTGTGGTGCATTGAGAACAGAACCAATCACTTTAAACAGAACATGAGGACTGTGACTGTTTGATGCAATCACATTTGACAGGTATTTTCTTTTGGCATATGGCGTATGTTCCGACATGTCGAAATTCGGTTTATGACGCCGCGTAGGAACGGATCTCCGTCGTAAGTCGAGGACTACCTGTATAAAGAACTAGGGGTGCACTGATTTATCTGCCGCAATTTCCTTAATTATTTTGGAAATCGACCGATGCATGAGTTTTACTGATTTTTATTTTTTATTTTTAACAACAATTATCTAAACTTTATTTATATTTCAGAGCACTACCTCATGGCCAGTTAAAACAAGTTGGTAATGTTTCTAGGATATTGTTCAAGGGTACTGCATGTTTTTCAATAAAATAAGATGGAAAATTGAATGTGAATTGTGACCTTATAACACCTGACAATGTTGCGTATATAACAAAATTGGTACCGGACAAAAAAAAAAAAAGTAATCTGCCTGTGACTCATTATGGTCCCCATGGTAACCACACAAGTGTCGGTCACTCCCTGACTGTTACGTTAATGAGAGGCAGACTGAAGGCTCAAACAATTAGTTGTTAATTGTATGGAAGAGGATTAGGGTTATGATGCAAAAATGATTCCCTGATTTTTTTCTCTCTGAATTTTGACTTTAACTACAAAATTCTGAGAAAAAAAGTCAGAATTCAGGGATTTCCCCCCCCCCCCCACTGCGGCCCTACCGTAATCTTCTTCCACATAAATGAAAACTTATTTGGACTATCTCATGCAGCTGTATTCATTCATACCCATCTGCTCACTACAGACTCGTGTTCAGGCTGCTGTTAAATATACCATATTATTTTACATTATTAGTCTTTAGCGTATACCTTAACGTATTGTTTAGCATTCATTTAGCGTATAGTGTATATCTTAGATCCTTATAGTGTATACTGTTTCTTTTTATACTTTATATTTTTGCTCTTTCTGGGTGTAATTGAGACCCTGAGTATAGAGTTTCGTTCCACCTCATGTACCAGATGTGATGTGAATATAAAGAACCTTGAACTTTAAATTGAACCAAAAAAAAAAAAAAAAACTGGACCAAGAGTGATGGAAAGCTCTGAAGGCCACATAAGACAAGATAAGATGCCTTTATTAATCCCACAGTGGGGAAATTTACATTGCCACAGCAGCATAGAGGACAGAGCAGAACCAGTACAAAAAATGTTAAAAAATCTCTATATACACAAATAATACAAATTAGTACATAAAAACACCGAAACAGTATAAAACGAAATATAACTACTAAGAGCAGCGGGTGTTGTACAGTCTGACGGGGACATTTCATGTTTCTACAGCGTTTTATCTAGCAGGCATGACAAAAGAAAAACTTTCAAGTTTTTCAAAATATGAACAAAGTGTATGGAAGCTTGGGGGGAGGACCGTGAGTCTTAAAGCAGACAAATTGTGTGAAAGAAGAAAAATACCCACATTTTGATGTATAATTCGTAAAGAGTTGCAGGAGTAAAAACTGTTTGTTTACCAAAGATTAGAAAATTTTAGACAATTCAGAAGTTAGTGTGTCATCAACTATTAGTTGAAGAGTTTAAGAAAAATCCTTAAAAATCAGAAAGTGTAAACTACAGTATTTAAAAACAACAAGATAGGAAAATGTATGTCGAGACATTTTAGTCCAACTGTCTGTGACCTTCTTAAACATTGAGTGATATTTTAATTTTCAATAATGTCTGAGCTCCAGCTGGGCTTTCTTATGGGTTTCACTAAAATCACATTGATCTCCGTTGTTTGATTTTCATTTACCCTTTATTTATCCAGGTAGTCTCATTGAGCCACGAGAACTCATTTTCAAGAGAGACCTGTTAGGGAGCAGATGTTGGGGGTTAAGGGCCTTGCTCAGGGGCCCAGAGTGGGGTGAATGAGGGTGGAGGCAGATGTGGGTATTTCACCCTTTTCCACCCACATTTTTTGATGTTGTTGGTACCGGGGCTTGAACCGGCAATCTTCCGACCACAGGCCCACTGTCTCTAACCACTGCGCCATACTCTCCATACTCCCCACCACTCCCCCCATTTCTCATAGGTTTTTGTGAATTTTGTCTGCATGGTGCAACTTTTTTACCAAAAGTCCCCATCAAGCTGCTTGTTTTGGTGTGTGATTTTCCATCCATCCGTCCATCCATCCATCCATCCATCCATCCATCCATCCATCCATCCATCCATCCATCCTCTTCCACTTATCTGGAGTCGGGTCGCGGGGGTAGTAGCCTAAGTAGGGAGCCACTTGGGCCAGCTCGTCCAGGGGACTCCCAAGGCTTTCCCAGGCCAACTGAGAAACATAGTCCCTCCAGCGTGTCCTGGGTCTTCCTCTGGGTCTCCTCCCGGTGGGACATGCCCGGAACACCTCACCAGGGAGGCGTCCAGGAGGCATCCTAACCAGATGCCCGAGCCACCTCAACTGGCTCCTCTCGATGTGGAGAAGCAGCGGCTCTACTCAGAGTCCCTCCCGGATGACTGAGCTTCTCACCCTATCTCTAAGGGAGAGTCCAGACACCCTGCGGAGAAAACTCATTTCAGCCGCTTGTATCTGAGATCTCGTTCTTTCGGTCACAACCCAAAGCTCATGACCATAGATGAGGGTAGGAAGGTAGATCAACCAGTAAATTGAGAGCTTTGCCTTTTGACTCAGCTCTCTCTTCACCATGACAGACCGGTATAGCGCCCGCTTCACTGCCGACGCTGCACCTATCTGCCTATCAACCTCACACTCCATTTTTTCCTCATTCGTGAACAAGACCCCGAGATACTTAACTCCTCCACTTAGGGCAGGACCTCCTCCCCAACTCGGAGAGGGCACTCTACCCTTTTCCGGCTCAAGATCATGGCCTCGGATTTGGAGGAACTGATCCTCATCCCGGCCGCGTCACACTCGACTGCAAACCGCTCCAGTGAAAGCTGTAGATCACGACCTGATGAAGCCAATAGGACCACATCATCTGCAAAAAACAGAAGTGATTCTAAGGTCACCAAAACAAACGGATCCCCTCAAAACCTTGGCTGCGCCTAGAAATTCTGTCCATAAAAGTTATGAACAGAATCCGTGACAAAGGGCAACCTTGGCAGAGTCCAACAATCACTGGGAATGAGCTCGACTTACTGCCAGCGATGCGGTCCAAGCTCTGACACCGGTCGTACAGGGACCTAACAGCTCGTATCAAAGGGCCCGGTACCTCATACTCCTGGAGTACCGCCCACAGGGCTCCCCGAGGGACGTGGTCGAACGCCTTCTCCAAGTCCACAAAGACTTGGTTGGGCAAACTCCCACGCACCCTCCAGGACTCTGCTGAGGGTGTAGAGCTGGTCCAGTGTTCCACGACCAATACGAAAACCACACTGCTCCTCCTGAATCCGAGGTTTGACTATCCGACGGACCCTCCTCTCCAGAACCCCTGAATAGACCTTACCAGGGAGGCTTAAGAGCGTGATCCCCCTGTAGTTGGAACACACTCTACAGTCCCCCTTTTTGAATAGGGGGACTTCCACCCCAGTCTGCCAATCCAGGGGAACTTCCCCCGATGTCCACGCAATATTAGAGAGTCGTGTAAGCCAACACAACCCAAAAACATCCGAAGCCTTAAGGAACTCCGGCGGATCTCATCCACCCCTGGGGCCCTGCCACCGAGGAGCTTTTTAACCACCTCGGTGACCTCAGCACCAGAGATTGGAGAGCCCGACCCAATGATTCTCATACATTTTTATCTTAAAGCTCCACTGACATCATCTTAACTTTCCATAAAATGGCACAA
>JBBPBX010105341.1:0-11599 GCA_038048925.1 Garcialebias charrua | reverse complement strand
TATATATATATATATATATACAGTGCTGGGTAGCGCTAATCCAAAAATTATTTCCGCTATTTCTAAAGCACTAATTAATTAATTTAGGTCCGTAATTCAATGATCCTAGGAGCTATGCTGTCAGGGACTTCATGCCCCTAGTAGGGTCACCCAAGGCAGACAGGTCCTAGGTGAGGGACCAGACAAAGTGCAACCAAAAGACCCATTATGATGAGTCAAATCACTGGAAACAATGTTCCCTCGCCCGGACGCGGGTCACCGGGGCCCCACTCTGGAGCCAGGCCCGGAGGAGGGGCACGTTGGCGAGCGCCTGGTGGCCGGGCTTTTACCCATGGAGCTCGGCCGGGCACAGCCCGAAGAGGAGACGTGGGTCCCCCTTCCCATGGGCTCACCACCTGTGGGAGGGGCCAAAGGGGTCGGGTGCATTGTGGAATGGGTGGTGGCCGAGGGCGGGGACCCTGGCGGTCTGATCCTCGGCTACAGAAGCTGGCCATTGGGACATGGAATGTCACCTCTCTGGTGGGGAAGGAGCCTGAGCTAGTGTGTGAGGTTGAGAGGTTCCGGCTAGAAATAGTCGGACTCACAACGCATGGCTCTGGCTCTGGAACCAGAGATGGGCGAAGTCTGGAGATGTTTCGAAGATGGAAGAAGCAGGTTTTAAACAGATGCTTAATGTGATTTTGAAATGTGAGATGAGAGTCCATTTTTATTCCAAGATTTGTAACATAAGGCACATTTGGCATAAGTAAGTATTTGTAACATAAGGCACCCACTACACAGCCGCTTTAGACTGCTGCCATCAGGGAGGAGACTGAGGAGTCTCCAGGCTCGTACCAGCAGACTGAGAGACAGCTCTGTTCATCAGGCAGTCAGAATGCTAAACACTCTGCCTGCTCTGCCTCCCCTCCCATTTGAACTGCCTTAACACAAAAAACTTTCTCACACATTATCACTCAACACAAAGATTTTAACACTGGACTCTTAAGCCTCCCTGGTAAGGTCTATTCAGGGGTTCTGGAGAGGAGGGTCCGTCGGATAGTCGAACCTCGGATTCAGGAGGAGCAGTGTGGTTTTCGTCCTGGTCGTGGAACACTGGACCAGCTCTACACCCTCAACAGGGTCCTGGAGGGTGCGTGGGAGTTTGCCCAACCAGTTTACATGTGCTTTGTGGACTTGGAGAAGGCATTCGACCGCGTCCCTCGGGGGGTTCTGTGGGGGTACTCCGGGAGTATGGGGTACCAGGCCCATTGATATGGGCTGTTAGGTCCCTGTACGACCGGTGTCAGAGCTTGGTCCGCATTGCCGGCAGTAAGTCAGGCTCGTTTCCAGTGAGAGTTGGACTCCGCCAAGGTTGCCCTTTGTCACCGATTCTGTTCATAACTTTTATGGACAGAATTTCTAGGCGCAGCCAAGGTGTTGAGAGGATCCGTTTTGGTGGCCTTAGAATCGCTTCTCTGTTTTTTGCAGATGATGTGGTCCTACTGGCTTCATCAGTTTGTGATTTACAACTTTCACTGGAGCGGTTTGCAGCCGAGTGTGATGCGGCCGGGATGAGGATCAGTTCCTCCAAATCCGAGGCCATGGTCTTGAGCCGGAAAAGGGTAGCATGCCCTCTCCGGGTCGGGGAGGAGGTCCTGCCCCAAGTGGAGGAGTTTAAGTATCTCGGGATCTTGTTCACGAATGAGGGAAAACTGGAGCGTGAGATCGATAGGCGGATAGGTGCAGCGTCCGCAGTGAAGCGGGCGCTGTACCGGTCTGTCGTGGTGAAGAGAGAGCTGAGTCAAAAGGCAAAGCTCTCAATTTACCGATCGATCTACGTTCCCACCCTCATCTATGGTCATGAGCTTTGGGTTGTGACCGAAAGAACAAGATCTCGGATACAAGCGGCTGAAATGAGTTTTCTCCGCAGGGTGGCTGGACTCTCCCTTAGAGATAGGGTGAGAAGCTCAGTCATCCGGGAGGGACTCGGAGTAGAGCCGCTGCTTCTCCACATCGAGAGGAGCCAGTTGAGGTGGCTCGGGCATCTGGTTAGGATGCCTCCTGGACGCCTCCCTGGTGAGGTGTTCCGGGCATGTCCCACCGGGAGGAGACCCAGAGGAAGACCCAGGACACGCTGGAGGGACTATGTTTCTCGGCTGGCCTGGGAACGCCTTGGGATTCCCCCAGAGGAGCTGCTCCAAGTGGCTGGGGAGAGGGAAGTCTGGGCCTCCCTACTTAGGCTGCTACCCCCGCGACCCGACCCCGGATAAGCGTAAGAAAATGGATGGATGGATAGAGGTCCGCAATTTCAAAAGCACTAATGTCTTGTGAAAATTAGGAGAAGCTAAATTCTAAACCGCTAATTCTAAAATAAAACACCATCAGACAAGAAGCAAGTTTTAAGTTGTTTGTATTGTATAGACTTAGGAAGGTATTTATAATAATATTGTTTGTAATAATAATCATTTTCTTTGAGTATAACCAATAGACAGGAAGGTATTTATAATAATATTGTTTGTAATAATAATCATTTTCTTTGAGTATAACCAATAGACAAAATACACACAACAAAACAGACCCTGATTACACCCAAGAGTTCTTTTTTTTTCTATTTTAAATCAGTTCTTGAATCCCGGATGATTAAAGGTCCATCAATCAATAATCTGGTAGTTTGTAGTTCATGATCCAGGGTAATATGTCCAGAAAAAAACAAATAGTTTGGTGCAATTTAAGTCCTACCGCACAGCTGCGGGGATCCGGTTGCTTGCCATCCTGGGTGGGAACAGGGGGTGAAAAAAACCCTGACCTAAACAAGGTCATAAACAAAACAAAAATTAGCATTACTTTATACACAGGACTAAACTGTTATCAAAATTTCTATAGGCAGTCAACAGATTTAATGAAAAGTAACTAAAATGATCCTAAAAGGATGAAATTACAAAAATCAAAGGATTTATTTAATACTTTACGTATATATATTCTATTCGGCCAGGAAATTAACAAAAAGAGAATGATCTTTTAATCACTAAGACCACTTTTAAATCTCAAATACATGGGCGTGTCGCCACCGCATTTCTATTTCATAAAAAGAACCCAAATACATAAAACGAACGACTCACCGTCGAGTGGTCGACACAAAACACAGAATACAATCCTCCGGCCGCGTTAATTTAGCTTGATACAGCGGGGTTCTCCCATGATTTATGAACACACCGAGCGCAACCAGCTAGCCACAGAATTAGCCCCCGAGTTCACCTCTGACCCGGAAGATGTCAAGATGGAATAGTCCATTTTTAGTAGGGGGATACAGAAATCGACCGGTTTTTGTATTGCGTTTTTAATGATCGTTTTCATCGTAACTATAATTATTTTTATGTTAAATGTACATTAACAAGCATGAGCAATGTTAGGGATGTAGGTGACTGGCCGGGGCGCGGCGGGGCCGGGGCCCCTGCTGATTGGGAGCCCCAGGCAACGGCATCATTTGCCTACATGGTAGATCCGCGTCTGTTCTCCCCTCTGCTCCCCCTCCCTCCTCTCTGCTCCCGGTGTACTTGCACCAATGGGGGAAAAAGCAGCTACGAGAGCCAGCGAGAGCCTGTAAATAAGTTTTTTTCGTTTTTACTGATAGATAATTAGTTATTAGCGGTACTGCATTTTAAATAAAAATAGCACAAATCCGCTTATGAATTATAAAAGTTAGTCAAACCACAAAAACGCTGACAAATAATTTAGGTCCGTTGTAAGCGGATTAGCGCTTTAGCGCTCTCTATCGGTCTGTGCCCACCTTTGTATATATATACAAGTATATATATATACAGATCTTATTACTGTTTGTCTTTTGAATTGTATATTTTTCTTGGATGTAACTGGGACCCTGTGTACTGGGTTGCCAGCTCAGAAAAAAATTATCCAAACTATCAAAAAATAAATAAGGGACATGTCATGGCAAAGGCAAGCCGACCCCATTACCTTCACCCCTACCAGCGTGATGTTTCACTCCCCCCCACACATACACACACACTCTGCTTTTCTCGCTCTAAAATGAACCTGGATTTAATTGGATGCATGTTTTTGAATGATAAAAATATGCATAGAACGTTAATTATTATACAATTTAATAATTTATTTTGAGTGCAAATAAAATTACCAGGGTAAAATATTTCTAAAAATAATTTATATTTCTTAAACATTCTTTTGTTCTGCTTATCTTAAAACAGTATTAGTGGAAAACAATAAGAACATTTGTATAATAATGCATTTAGTGTAAACATAAAATTTGTAGGAGATTTGTAAACAAACACATTGTGCATCAAAAGTCATGAGTTTCCATGTGTAGTAAAAAAAGAATGTGAACTAAAAAGGACAATGTTCCATCACGTGGAGTCAACCTGTTTCTTCCATTTGTATTTGTGTAGAGTTCGTGCTGCAGTAAGGAGTGGTTTGTTTTTCAGAGCCTAAGAGTAAAACTCTGAGCAAGACATTTCATCATTGAGATTGACAATGAGCTCATTTCTAATTAGTTCAGAAGAACATTTGTTTCACACATCAGTCCACTTACGTACTTTTCATGAGAGAAAATCATTTCCACAAATCCAGTGGAAGATAAGATGAAGACAAAGGATACAACAGCAGTATGTTGGGGAGGTCAGCTGCCTGAAGACTTGATCCACCTCTCTGCTGTTCCCTTGGACTGCCACCTTCTCCTGAGCTTCTGTGGTGAGGTGCTGAAGTCAAACATTCCTCATGAAGCTCATGCCTAAGGCCCAGGCATAGCTCTGCGTTTGGCCGAACGGCGCTCAACGCCATGCGAGCGCGAGGCACAAGCGTAGCCCCGCAGGGCACGAACGCGCAAAGCTCAAATTTTACGACCGCGTACGCAATGCGCGTTGTCTCACAATAAACTGCCCGGCACCGGACTGTTTTGTATGTGACACAAATGTATTAAATTCCTCTTCTTCATCCCTGATCTGGCCTTTTCTTTTGTTTTTTTTTGCCAAAAGTCAAGTGATCGCTTTGTTGCGAATTCAAAAGGTTGAAGGAAGCTCTGAAACGAATGTGCAAGTTTATGCAGGTTTATTGTACATAATAAGAATAAACCTTACAGCAACAACAGACCTGACTCCGAGCACAGTCCACACACACATCTTCAAAGGCAGGGCCACGGTTATAAAACCCCGGATGTCGTCACCGCCTCCTGGAACCTGGAACCGCCTGGGACTGCTTCGGGACCGCCCTGGGACCACCTACACTACCACGTGACCCTCCTTTCTGCCAATAAACTATCAGCTTCAATGTAAACATCAAATGTTGGGTCTGTTGAATTGTGCAGGCGTGTAACTGTTCCCTAGTGAAAACAAAGCCCGAGAGAAAAACGTTCTGCCTTGTGTCACATTTCACATTATAAGGCAGAATTAAGTGAATACAAATAATAGAACATAATGGGTGTAATGTAATACTGATAGAAATATATTTCAATTCCCCTTTTGACATGACAAACATCATGTCAACAAAATCCTATATGTTCTATGTGAGAATGCAATTAAAAACTGGATACACATTGGAAATCTCTAACATTCCCACCCACAGCAATATTACATCTAAGTTACCCACCCAGAATATAAAACACCTTATATAAAAATAATCATTAATACTACATGGTAATAACTAATAAAAGTAAAGGTAAGAAAGTACAAACAAAGAAAACAACCAACAACAAAGAACAAGAAGAAACAGAATAAGAACAAAACAAACAAATAAAGAATAAAACAGACAAAAACAAAGAATAAAACAAATGTAACAAACAAATAGAAACAAGACAAAACAAACAAAAACAATGAACAAGAATAAAACAGACAAAAACAAACAAGACAAAAATAGATGCAAAAACAAACAAACAAAAAATAAAAACAAGTAAGAACCGTGCGGACTGTCCCTCACAAAACACGCCTCTACAGGGTATATGCAGGAATAATGAAGTTAAATTCAATACCTTTAAAAAGGCGTTCAAATAAAAAAACAACTGGACTTTAATTAGACTTTATAAATTCAATACTTTCTCAAAAACCCTTAAATTTCCCAAAATTTGATTTATCAACTCTTAACAACTTCAAAACATTGCATATACTCTGCTCCAGTGTGTGCATTTCTGGTATGTGTTAACCTTAGCAAAGAATATGAACTATGGCTTAGGCCTCTTCATCTTCTTCATCATAGACACCTGTAAGGGGAAAAGCCCTACACTACTCTGTTAACTAATCCGATATCTGAGAAAAGCTCAACTGCTCTTATTCAGAGATGTCTGTGATAAGGGCTAAGACCACATTCAGAAAATTAACACTAAATCTATGATTAATCTGATCAGAACAGAAAACACAAAAATCCTTCCATAACCTGTCAAACTCAATTATCTTATTCACATCCATTTCCTATATATATATATATTCTCTCAGTACCAGAATGTTCTACCACAAACATTTCCTATCAGTAAAATTCACCGCTAGGCTACTCTGATACTTCTTAACAAAGGTGCAGCTAAAATGTATCCTCTAAAACATTTCTAATTATCGTTCAAATCTAAGAATCAAAATTGATAAAACTAAATTATATCTATAGAAAAGTAGTGAAAACCCTGTACACCTTTCTCAAAAATCTATCAACACACAAAAATCTATCAACACACACCTATTGTACTGCACATTCACCAGGCACAAACATATATATATAGTCACATTATCCTGTCTGTAACATTCACATTCTGTCTGACTCATTCATCTCAACAACCTTCAATCCTTTTGAGAGGTTTCAACAAATAGTGAGAAAATCTTGGCATATATTAGTGATTAGTTGGTTAGTTTGTTAGTTAATGTGATTAGTTCTGCTCTGCTGCATGTTCCACCTGTTGAATAAACACGGTGATCACATGTACAGGGAAATAGATCTTCCCTTCATTGTTTACACTGCAACATTAAGCATTCATTCAACATTAATTAATCTGCTGAAAAGGGGAGGAATGTAAACCCAGTTATGGTAAGGTTTCTCTGCTTGTCCATCACAGCTGTGGAAACATGTGATTGTAAAGTGCATTTCCCCTTTTCAGATATAAATTATTCACAATCTTATTTTGCGTGTTCCTTCACGATCATCAGAAGTCCAGATTTGACCTGTAAATGAAAAAATAAGAAAAAGTCAGCACTAACGTTCAGATCAAGAGGTGGGTTCAACAGAATCTTGTTGAGCAACTACTATCCAACAACCTGTTTTTAGGCACTTATTAAAATGATCTTTTATAACTTTATTAAATGTATAATTGTTTCCAGCTCTCATCACTGTATGAAGAGTTAAAACGTTGATCTAATTAGTTATTTGAAATGGTGTGTTTATGCAGCAAAATGTTCCTTATTTGTCATCCCCTTTTGAAACAGCAGGCAATCAAAAAACATCCTGTTACAAAGAAAATAATGGAATGCTCATAACACGAACGTCATCTGTACTGCAGATGGAAATACTACAAGAAAGAAAAAATAAAAACTCAAAACATCCGAACCCAACTATTTAGCATCAGACTTACTACTTCTACCATAAGACACACCACCCCATCTGACACATTCTTCACCACCACTACATCCTATGCCAACTCCTCCTTCAACACAACCTCTACTCCATCTCTCCCGCTATCCACACTATGGTAAGAGAGTTCGAACCTTGCACCAATACTGCGAGCCTTGCTGCCCTTCCACTCGGCCTTTAGGACAAAGAAAACATTTACCTTCCTTCTCTGCATCATGTCAGCCAACTCTCACCTATGCCTGTCAAAAAGGTGAGGAAAAAGAAAAGAAAAAGACAAACACACATCCAAAAAGGAACGCAACAGGTGCCCATACCGAACAACTGTACTGTGAGTATGTGAAGGATGAAACAAAAACGTGTGTGGCCATGCAGGTCACGTGTCAGTGAGATCTGTACATGTATGTATGAATAATGAGTGTGCGTGAGATTCTACCATAGCAAAGATAGTACTGATCATGAAAAACTGTAGTTATTGAATCACCACCTGAAGATCACATGGTCAGCTGACACATCAGCCAGGCTGCAATGTTTGGTATTGACGTTTCCCAGCTTGACTATCACTTGTCATGACGTTCTCCAGCCCCCATCCTGGAGATGTCAAGAGTTCAGCAGTGGGTGCAGACCACAGTCCATAGACTTGAGTTGAGACTGGTGCAAAAATGTAAAGTTCCATGTAACAGTTCAGGTATGAGTCATGACAGCTTGCGGCTTTAGCTGAACATGATGCATTTCGGCAGTCCAGTGCAGGCGGTGTCAACGTGCAGCTCAGCTGAACACAACGCAATTTGGCAGTTCAGTGCAGTCCAGTGCAGGTGCCAACAGGAGTTGTCAGCAAAACCTAGCTTCAATGACAGCACAACATGTGAACTATCCAAGGAAGGTGTCCAAAACCAGAGAGTCATGATGTAACTAATCCATGCCATGGTTGAGGGAACCTAAGCACGTGTTTACTGTGCAATGCGAATGTTGTAGGGTGAGGAACAAAACTGTAACCTGAGAGTTGCATATCTGTGTATATGTGAAATCCACCACCAAGTAGAAATAATTAACTGCTAACCAAATGTCGTCATGGAACACCTGCAGCATTCACTGGTTAGATGCCAAGCTGAAATCCTCAGAAAACACCTAAATAAAGTCACCTCCCGCAGTATAAGTCATGAACACACCAGTACATCTGCCAGCAACGAGAAGACTCCCTTCCGGCAGGTCAAGTGCCAGTCCTCCAAAGCATCAAAGCATATGAAGAAGAAAAGAAATAGACCTAAAAAAAACAAATAAATAAAATAAAAATAAACCACCAAAGTACTCCAAACCACTATTACACAGGCTTTGTTCATATGTCATTAAACATGACCTGCACCCCACCAGGCTGAATTGATGAGAACTGGAAACGTAACAATTAATGGTGTGAAATTAATCCTGCATGTAATCATTTAGGCAATGCAAAAAGCTACATGCAGCAGGTAAGATAGCATTTGCCAACATGTTCATATGAACCTCACCTATAAAAATCAGAAATGTGCCTTTAACACTGAGAGTGAAAAGCACATATCTGCAAAAAATACAGTACTGCATTGTGAGGACAATGATTACAGTGTATTGTCCAACAGACTGCCACAGAAGGAAATCATCAAAAACAAAAATATAGGCACAAAACCTCTTTCGTAACTTCATAAATAAAGTACAGGATGTCTCCTGAGAGTCTAAGTAATCTGTAGTGCCCAGAACAGATGTGGGATGGTCCCCCGTCCAGTAATCTGTCCAAGAGGAAATAAGCAGATAACCACCCCCACATGCAAGTCAAACAAACACTAACTGTCATGTAGCAGAAGTATTGTGTATCTAGAGTGGTCAGCGTGTTTAAAACAAAAGTCATAGCAACAAAAAATAAAAACAAACCGTGTAATAACCCAACTGTTAACTGGCAATTAACTAACTACTTTACTGGAGTCTCTTTAAATGGATGAGAGAGGCATTTGTGCCCGTGCAGGCAGATTCACAGGCGTATATGGGGGAGGACGAGTAGGGGGAAGCAGTTAAGCTTCAAGGAGTGTCTCCGTTCCTGGTACGAGAGCAGCACCAGCTTTAAGAGGGGCCCTGTGGTGTCCAGCACCAAAGCCTTATCTGCAGATGGCCATAAATCTGATTGTGAGCCAACAACTTCTATCTGTGAAACTGCCTTGTGCATGCTTCTCAGAGCAGGTTTCTGTCTCCCTGGCTTTTACACTCACAAATGCAATAAATGAGAATAAAAATAAAAATGAAAAATCTGTCCCTGTTGCCTTGTTTGCGTGTATACAGCACCTTCCGGTGTACAGGTCGCATGCCTCAAAGAAAAAATGGGAGTGACCTATACAGTGGAAAATATGGTAATGACTTTAACTGGGAAGGGGAGGAAAAAGGTGACTCTAACAGCAATCACAGGTCCCGGTTGTGAACTTAATCACATGCACGGCAACCTGTGAACCCGGAGCGGTAACCCACTCTTACGGCAAAACCGTGTGCTGGATGAAAGCCTTTGTGAACTCTACGGCGAGCAAAGTCCCGGAGTACACGACCAGCCTCAGCTCCACAGCCCCCCAGAGCCCAAAAGAAAAAGAAAGTGTCTCCCAGCCGACAGGCCGGAGCTCATAGAGGGGGAAGGGCAAACTTAAGGCACTCATAATTTTTCCCTGCGTGTGTGTGGAACTTATGTGCTTTGACTTTACTTACATGTACAAGAACCGCAAAAAAATGCACATTCAAATGAAATACCAACAGTAGTTCACGTTTTTTACTTTTAGCTGCTAACACAATAAACCATTGGCCCACCCGGAGACAAACAGCCCTCAGTCAACAAATAATTTAGTGTGTCCAAACGCAGACGTTTTGTGTAAGAGGAGTTCTGCTCACCTACTCTGTGAAGCACCGGTTGTTGACTGCGCGCGTGCTCGTCCCGCTCGGTGGGGGGGGAAACCCTCCAAATCATCTCTCGTTTCAGGCGAAACTGCAAACTTCTCAGCGTCGGGATCACCAAATTGTTGCGAATTCAAAAGGTTGAAGGAAGCTCTGAAACGAATGTGCAAGTTTATGCAGGTTTATTGTACATAATAAGAATAAACCTTACAGCAACAACAGACCTGACTCCGAGCACAGTCCACACACACATCTTCAAAGGCAGGGCCACGGTTATAAAACCCCGGATGTCGTCACCGCCTCCTGGAACCTGGAACCGCCTGGGACTGCTTCGGGACCGCCCTGGGACCACCTACACTACCACGTGACCCTCCTTTCTGCCAATAAACTATCAGCTTCAATGTAAACATCAAATGTTGGGTCTGTTGAATTGTGCAGGTGTGTAACTGTTCCCTAGTGAAAACAAAGCCCGAGAGAAAAACGTTCTGCCTTGTGTCACATTTCACATTATAAGGTAGAATTAAGTGAATACAAATAATAGCACATAATGGGTGTAATGTAATACTGATAGAAATATATTTCAGCTTCCTCCTCCGCTGACACCTTGACTGAAATGATGAGAAATGAATGACTTTGTCACGAGCGAATTAAACTAGAGTCCTACGTAACTGTGCGAGGTTCTAAATATTTCCTGGTGGGCTGTGGGTTGTAGGACCAGCGCTCCCTGTTTTTATTATTTTTTAGAACTTTTTAATAAGATATAACACCGCTGCGGCTGAAGCTGTGTGAAGCTGATCGCTTGCCTTTTTTTTCTCCCCCGACCTGTCAATCAATTCAGTAGGCGTGTCAGCAAATGACCAATTAGCAAATGCTTTGCGCTGTGGCTACTCAAATGACGTCAAGAATTTGGCGCGAAAACGCAAGAATTAACGTGAGAACGAACGCAGAGCTGTGCTAGTCAACGCGCGCGGACCGAAAGCGCGCGTAGAGCGCCGTTCGGCCCAACGCAGAGCTCTACCTGGGCCTTTAGCCTGCCAAAAGGAGTTAAACGTTTTATGATCTGAGTTCACCAGAGGCACATAGGTCATGTACAGTTGTAAATAAATGGGAACAAATATTTTATCTTTGGAATTTTGCATCATGTCCTAACTACCTT
>JBBPBX010105340.1:0-11599 GCA_038048925.1 Garcialebias charrua | reverse complement strand
TGGGAAGGGTTTAAAACACACACACACACACACACATATATATAATATATGTGTGTGTGTGTGTGTGTGTGTGTGTGTGTGTGTGTGTGTGTGTGTGTGCGTGCGTTTTAAACCCTTCCCACATTCTTGCATTACAGGTGCTTCCCAACTTACGAGCAAGTTCCGTTCCTACGAAGCGCTCGTATGTCGAAAATTCGTACGTCGGAACACGAAACACGTGTCGTTCGTAAGTCCAGATTTTCGGTCGTAAGTCGGAAAATGTATGCTAGCGCTACTACGAACACCCGTTTTTCAACACAAACGTACATACTGGTTCATAAACATGCACAGAACTTTGTTTACAAATGGTTAGCTAACACACTTTCATCTAAAAACACATACCAGTGCTGTATTTTCTGTATGTTCTGTACAACTTTACTGTTCGTTAGTCAGTTCGTAAGTCCGGAACATCGTATGTCGATGACGTTGTAAGTCGGGGAGCACCTGTAACTCTAAACGCTCTAAAGGAGCACAGAGTGTCATGATTTCAGCTCCTTGCCTCCATTGCTCTTAGCCACCTGCAAGCGCTCTCGGCCACGCCCACTTCTTCGTTCTGCACCGTGAACAACTGATCAGCTGCATCAGGAAATTTATCGTTGAGTGAAGCTGACGCCCCACTCACGTGAAAAATTCCAGCAAATGGAACGACTGGTTAGTGCTCCGTTTCTGCAGGTTTGTCCGTAAATTTTTCATTTGCGTTGCTTTGGTTTCTGAGAATTAAAAAAAAGGGGTCATCCAGCAGGTCACCATCCCCCCATCTTGCTCCAAAACAAACCAAAGTGCTCTACTTTTTTAGTGCTTTGTTTGTGCCGTTAAAATTGTCACTTGTTCAGCTTTCATTAATGAGATACGTTATAGCTTTGGCGGATGACGTCACCATCCCAATCTGCTACGTAGCAACACGCTCGAGCGGTGAGGGGCTCAACTAGTTGAGTGAAGCTGATGACCTAAAACACAATTATTAATATCTCAGAAACCAAAGCAGCACAAAAAAAAAAAAATGACGGCACAAACCGAGCACTCACATACATTGTCTAAAAAACAACCATTGTGTTCACACTATGACTGGGAAAGAAGTCATGTACTGACTGACCACTGAAAGGCCACTCAGCAAGAAATAAGCCATTACTTGCCGTGTTTCCATCAAGGTTTCTAGATGCGCATTTTGAAGTATTGCAGCAGAAAAGCTTAATGGAAACGGCAAAATGCGAATTTACTTCCTCAAATTCGCCAAAAAGTTTATACACTCGCTTGAGGTGGTTTTTGGGATCTTCGAAAATGAGCAGATGCGCAAAACGACAGATGGAAACAGATTTGCCGACTCAGTTCTGCCGTAGCGAACATTTACGTCACGTGACTTCATCTCCGGACAACATGTAACATCGCTAAAACTAGTTGGCATGACAGAATAAATACAACTTGCCCGATAGCAACACGTACCTGAAATATTCTCTCCATTTTGACGAGATGTGTGGCCGGGTTCTGTTTTCAACCGCTACTTCCTGTTTACTGTAGACATGCGTAACGCTGACGTCTGACGTAATGACGCTGACGTCTGACGTAATGACGCTGTGCGTGGCCCGGTAGATGCGATTCAAGCCAGTTGATGGAAACACTTCTGCTTCGCTTTAATTTGTATTTACATATTTGCGAGATTTCAAAAATTAGCTCAAAATTCGAAATGAAAATGGATAGAAACACGGTTACTGTATTCTGAAAGCTAAAACAGGATGTTGTAGTGACAAGCTGCTCACACAGGTGTTTAGATTCAGGTGTTAATCAGATACACACTCATTTGGGTTGTGGTGGCCACTAAACACATCTTGTATCATCATGTACCATATAAAATACTTTCTAATTATGTTATAAGTATCATTATACTGTATATGTTGTTTTGTTGTTGTGGTTTCTCTGTTTTGTCTTTTTTTCTCTCCGCAGGTCTAGAGGCAGACTTCTGTAGCCGTGTTTCCATCAAGGTTTCTAGCTGCGCAATTTGAAATAGCGCAGCAGAAAAGCTTAATGGAAACGGCAAATTGCGAGGTTACTTCCTGAATTACGCTAAAAAGTTTTTACGCTCGCTTGAGGTGGTTTTTGGGATTTGAGATGCGCTAAACGACAAATGGAAACACATTTTCCGACTCATTTCTGACGTAGCGAAAATTCACGTCACGTGACGTTCAGCTGTTTCCGCTCCGGACAACATGTAACATCGCTAAAACTAGTTGGCATGACAGAATAAATACAACTCGCCCGATAGCAACACGTACCTGAAATATTCTCTCGATTTTGACGAGATGTGTGGCCGGGTTCAGTTTTCAACCGCTACTTCCTGTTTACTGTAGACATGCGCAGTGCTGACGTCTGACGTAATGACGCTGACGTCTGACGTAATGACGCTGTGCGCGGCTTGGTAGAAGCGCTTCAAGCCAGTAGATGGAAACACTTCTGATCTGCATTAATTTGTATTTACATATTTGCGAGGTAGCTCAAAATACGAAATGAAAATGGATGGAAACACAGCTAATGATGTTGATGTGTGTTCTCTTTATACCTCTCTCTCTCTCTCTCTCTCTCTCTCTCTCTAGCTGTGTTTCCATCAGTTTCTAGATGCGCATTTTGAAGTATCGCAGCAGAAAAGCTTAATGGAAACGGCAAAATGCAAAGTTACTTCCTCAAATTCGCCAAAAAGTTTATACGCTCGCTTGAGGTGGTTTTTGGGATCTTCGAAAATGAGCAGATGCGCAAAACGACAGATGGAAACAGATTTGCCGACTCAGTTCTGCCGTAGCGAACATTCACGTCACGTGACTGATCAGCTGTTTCCGCTCCGGACAACATGTAACATCGCTAAAACTAGTTGGCATGACAGAATAAATACAACTTGCCCGATAGCAACACGTACCTGAAATATTCTCTCCATTTTGACGAGATGTGTGGCCGGGTTCTGTTTTCAACCGCTACTTCCTGTTTACTGTAGACATGCGCAGTGCTGACGTCTGACGTAATGACGCTGACGTCTGACGTAATGACGCTGTGCGTGGCTTGGTAGATGCGCTACAAGCCAGTAGATGGAAACACTTCTGATCCGCATTAATTTGTATTTACATTTTTGCGAGATTTCAAAAATAAGCTCAAAATTCGAAATGAAAATGGATGGAAACACGGTTTCTCTCTCTCTCTATCTCTATCTCTCTCCTCCTATCGCCTTCTTTCTCTTTTACCCTTTCTCACACTTTTCTAGCTTTATTTTCTTTGTCTATGCATCCCAGTGTTACATCTTAAACAAAACCAAAGCAAAGTCTAATAGTTTTATTTATACATAAAGTGGAGCATTGAGGCCAGCCATAATGCTCTGCTTGTGAAAGTAAATCTGTTGGTATCACCTCAACACTCAGACAATAATTCTGAGTGTCATCAATGCTGAACAGGACAAAGGGGAAAAAAAGAAGTCATGTACTGACTGACCACTGAAAGGCCACACAGCAACAAAGAAGCCATTATTCTGAAAGCTAAAACAGAGATCCATGTTACAGTTTGCAAATGCACACATGGACAAGAACCGTTGTTGCTGGAGACGTCCTGTGGTCTGAAGAATTATATTTAGAGGTAAAAGGGTCAAGCTTGCAAACTTGAGAACACCATTCCAAATGTGAAGTTTGACGATGGCAGCATCATGGTGATATACTTCATAAAAATGTGGAAAGAAAAACATTGTGTGGAAATATTGAAGCAACATCTTAAGACGTCAGCCAGGAAGTTAAAGCTTGGGTCCAAATGGGTCTTCCAAATGTCCATTGTGTTGATTAAAATATCTTCTGTTCATCTTACTCAAAGAAGCCACACTCGAGGACATGAGAAGATTTTCAAACAGTTTTACTTGCAAGGGCAGACTTTCACTCACAGGTTTACAAAGATGTATAAAAGTTCTACATCATTCGAGCCCGGTCACATTAATCTGCATCAGGTCGTGTGCGAGGATTGTTTATATACGCTTATCAGCCTCAGAGACAGTCCATGATGACCTCAGACTCCCCGCTGTATCAAACAGGCTCCTCTCTGAGAGGGAGAAGAACTCTGGAAACTCACACACATGGTTCATCATTAATGTTAACATTTGTATTGATGAACATCCTTGATCAAAAATCCCCTGACACAATGACCCAAAGCATACTGCCAAACAAGCTACAAAGAAGCCTAAGGACAACAAAGTCAATGCTTTGGAGTGGCCATAACGAAGCTCTGATCTCGCATTGCTGACAACATGTGGGTGAACAAGATGGCCTCCAAACCTGACTCCACTACAACAGTCCTGTCTGGAGGGGTGGGACCTGATTCCAACAAACTACTGTGACAAGCTCAAGGAAAGATACCAGAAACATTTAACTCAAGTTTATGTTTGTTTATTAAATTTGTTCATTTTTTTACAAAAGAAACACAATACAAGACAATCCCATAAATGATAATGTACAAAATATAAAAAAATGAAAGGTAGCAGAAAGAAGAATAAATCTTATTATATCTGCCCCTTTTTTCAAACAATCAGATTAAACAATAATAATCTTCCACCAACAGTACAAAATGACTAACTCTTTCTAATTTTCTAACTAATACAATACACATTACGTCATTTCATATTTTTTTTTAACAAATTCATTTTGATCATTTTCTTAAATGTAAACATTGACTTGGCATTTTTAACTACATTCTCCAAGCCATTCCATAATCTAATTCCCTGGATTGAGGTAGAACGTCCCTTCAAACTAGTTCTGAATTGTGGTTTTACAAACATCTCTGTCCCCTTAAGATTATAACAACTTTGTCTTTTAACAAAATGCATTTGGATATTTAAAGGTAATGCATTATTTTGAGCCCTATACATAACTGATAAAATATTATAGTCTACCAAATCATGGAACTTCAATAACTTCAGTTGATAAAATAATGTACTTGATGGATGACGGTAATGTTTTCTAGTGATAATTCTTACAGCTCTTTTCTGTAATACAAAAATAGGCTTTGTGATTGTTTTACACGCATTCCCCCAAACATCAATACAATAGATTAAGTGTGGAACAATGATTGTGTTATACAACAAATACAGAGCTTTATCATTCAATAGGTCTCTGACTTTGTACAGTACTGCAATCGATTTAGCTATTTTTATTCTTACAGAATTTATGTGTTGTTTCCATGTCAGTTTGTCATCAATGATAACACCCAAAAACTTCACCTCACTCACTCTACAAATCTCAACACCCTCAATTTTGAGTGGAACATCAACAGTTTTCTTTTTATTACTGAATATCTAGCCTGGTTAAAACCACACCCTGTCCTTCACTTCGCTTCAGACAAGGGTCTGGACTTTTTCCATAGAGAAACGATTCTTGCTGGAGGCGTGGGCTCTGCTGAGGAACAAAACCATTGGATATTTTGAACAGGGAAAGCATTCTGCTCCCTCCCCTCAGAGCCACCCCCCGTGCTCTGGTGAACTTGACTGACAACTGCTCCGCCTCCTGCTGCAGCTTTTCTCTCGCTGCGCAAATTCTGTGTTTATATGTTAATAAAACGTTTTAATAAAATACAATAAAACCATGGATCGCTGGTCCAGCTCACCAGAAGACCAGAAAATCTGATGGGACTCTGTCAGCAACGTAAAACCCGAGTTTAATTCTCGTGACAACCTCAGCCATTTCCTTGTTCATTTCAGCGGAGGGAGAGAAGGAGGAGGGCGCGAGCGATCACTTGACTTTTGGCCCAAAAAACAAAAGAAAACTCCAGATAAGGGATTAAGAAGGGGAAATTAATAAATTTGTGTCACATATAAAACAGTTCTGCATCGCTTTGAATGAGAACATGCCGGTGCTCGCTGACTGCGCGCTGGCAGAGCCCTTTTATAGGGCTCTGCGCGCTGGGACAGGTGGGGGCGTGGGTTAGGGTCCAAAACTCCGTCCCTTCTGTTCTCTGATTGGTCCGAACAAAAATCTACCGGAGAAATGGTTGTTAATGGGAGAAGTCCCAGACTGTGCAGTGAAGGGAAATGAGAATTGAGCGGAGCTGTGCAGGAAGGCGAGGGCCAGGCTACTGTATATCATGTAATTAGTTTTTTCTAGATTTAATGATAATTTATTGATTTTAAACCAAGTTTGTATTTTGACAAATTCTGTCTTTATCAATTCCAACATTTGTTCTATATCTTCACCTAAACAGAAAAATGTGGTATCATCAGCAAAAAGTACACATTTAAGGAGTCCTGACACATTTACCAAGTCATTCACATATAAAATAAATAGCTTTGGTCCAAGTACAGAGCCTTGGGGAACTCCACATGTGATATTACAGAGGTCAGATCTTACATCATTTATTTGTACAAATTGTTTCCTATCTTTTAAATAGCTAGATACCCACTGTAATGTTTTGAGAAACTGGTCATGTCCCACATCAAGGCAACCGTCAACATCAACGAGGACCCTCATCAATACGCATACCGTGAGAACCGATCAACAGAGGACGCCATTTCTTCCGTGGTCCACACTGCTCTCACCCACCTGGATCAGAAGGACTCATACGTGCGTCTGCTCTTTGTGGACTTCACATCTGCCTTCAACACCATGATCCCCCAAACTCTGATAGACAAACTATCTACACTTGGACTAAGCCCCTCTATTTGTAACTGGGTACTAGACTTCTTAACAGACAGACCACAGTCCGTGAAGATCCACAACTTCTCCTCCTCCACCATAACCCTCAGCACTGGCTCTCCTCAAGGATGTGTGCTGAGCCCTCTTCTGTTCACTCTGCTCACATATGATTGTACAGCCACACATCCAGGCTGTCATATTGTTAAGTTTGCAGATGATACAGCGGTGGTGGGATGCATCACAAACAATGATGAGTCCAGCTACAGACAGGAGGTGGAACACCTGGAGAGTAGTGCATTAACAGAATAACCGAGTTTTCGACAGGTCGAGTGCTTTGACTTCTATCGAGGCTTTTTTGTCCAACTCGGGTACCCGTAGTGACGTCATCACGTGATAAAAACAGAGCGCGCGGTAGCTTTTAGCTTTTAGTAGACGCTACAAAATGGATTCCTTTGTGCGCACGGATCTATGAAGCTGGTCCAGTCTTGTCAAAAAGGTAAAACAGTTTATAATTTTATAAATTGCGCCACTCATTGAAACATCCTGTTGACGTTCTTTGCTTCAACACCGTAGTAGATTGTTGTGACAGCAGAGGGCAGTGTTTTATTGCAGGTCCCATATATAACACGGTTGAAACGGCTTCATCTCTCTCGTTTCACAAACAAAAAAACAAATATTCATCTCTCTAGAGCTATTAAAAATCTATAAACACAATCTCTAAAAGTAAACCTAAATTGCACAGCTGCAGGCGGTGGTACGGTGTGGCTGTGGCCCAATTTGTTTTTTAAGTTTCGGTTTTCATCGCCTTATACTTTCACTTTTAATATTATTAATATAACTAATAGTTTTGTTTTTCCTGTGACTTATGTGCAGTATGATAAATGATAGGAGCATAATAAATGCTCCCAATGCTTTGTTGGTCTTTTTTTTCTTTTTGTAAAGACGTTTTTAGGCATTTATATTTATTTATTTATTTTGCATCGTAAGACACTGTGACGTCATCGGCTACTCGAGCGTCGTTCGAGTTTTTTTATGTTAATGTCGAGGTTAAAAATTATGTACTCGTTCAACCCCTACTGGAGAGCTGGTGCAAAGAGAATAATCTTCACATGAATGTGAAGAAGACAAAGGAGATGATTGTGGACTTCAGAAGGAACAAACACACCCACGCCCCACTGAAAATAGGTGGATCTGCAGTGGAAGTGGTCTCCAGCTACAAATACTTGGGTGTACACTTGAATGATAACCTCAGCTGGAGCAACAACACCACCAGCCTGATCAAGAAAGGTCATCAGAGACTCTACTTCCTCAGACGGCTGAGACGAGCTGGTCTGAGCAGCCCAGTTCTCACCTCGTTCTACAGGTGTGCAGTGGAGAGCATCCTGTGCTCCAGCATCAACGTGTGGCATGGAGGCTGCACAGTTGCAGAGAGGAAAGCTCTACAGAGAGTGGTGAAGGCTGCACAGAAGTCTGTTGGAGTCAGTCTCCCCACCATCACAGACATTTACACCTCCAGATGCAGGAAAAGAGCCACCTGCATCATGAAAGACCTCACTCACCCAGCACACTCACTCTTTGCCCCACTCCCCTCAGGACGGAGGTTGAGGAGCATCAAATGTAGAACCACTAGACTGAGGAACAGCTTCTACCCTGAGGCTGTTAGACTCATGAATAAATAAAATAAAAAATAAACACTGCAAAATATCACATTGTGCTGATGCTGATCTGTTTTCTTGTTGCTGTGTTCATCTGTGTTCATCTGTGACCATCTGCTCATACAAACTCATGTTCGTGCTGCTGTTTATTTCCACTATATTAGGCTTAGTGTATTACTAGTTGATGTTTTTCTTAGTTAATTCTAGATGTTATTACTGTTTTTCTCTTGCATTTGTTGTTGGATGTAACTGGGACCCCGTGTACATAATCTCGTTTTCATCACATGTACCACATGCGGTGCAAATGACAATAAAGACTCTCTGACTCTGTAATGCTGGTCCTCTAATACATATTTGTTCAGTTTTTCAAGGAGAATGGTGTGATCAATAGTATCAAATGCTTTTTTTAAATCAACAAAAATACTGACACAATATTGTTTTTGATCGACAGCAGTAGTTATTTGTTCCATTAATTCCATGAGAGCCATTGATGTAGAGTTTTTAGCTCTGAACCCATATTGACTGTTGCTTAGAATATTTTGTTTGTCTATAAATTGATCTAGTCTGTTCACAAATAGTTTTTCAAGAATTTTAGAAAACTGTGGTAACAAGGATATAGGTCTATAATTGTTGAACACACATTTATCACCATTTTTAAAAAGAGGAACTACCTTAGCTACTTTCATATTATCTGGAAATATTCCTGTTGAAAATGATAAATTACATATGTAATTACACATGGCTCATTGTGTCCTTTACAAACATCATATCCATGTCCACCCAGTGGATCAGAAATGGATCAGAGCCTCCTAAAGCTCTCCACTCTTCTATCACCACCTCTGTTGGAAGAAGTGTCCTGTTTTGTTGAAAAGGGTCAACTATCACAGCACCACAAAAGTAAGGAACGTCAAAAAAGTAAGTTCCTAAAATTACAGCAGAGAGCGTTTTTCTCATCACAAGTCATCAGTCAAGATAAGGAGTTTGGCTCCAACACAAATACTCAGGAACTGTGGGTTAGAAATTTGTCTAACAGGACTTTGACACAACCTGAGAAAAATGTGTTGGCAAAAGGACTAAATTTTGCCATCTCCCCACAAGAAATACCTGTTGTGGAACTAATCACAGCCACAGAATCTGCGATTAGGAACAACAACTTGACAGGTACAGAGGCTGAACAACTTCGGATGAAAATATCAGCTACCCTCTCCAGTGCCAAACTGCCTCCCTCAAATCTCACACCACAGGAAAGGAGAGCCATAACATCACTCAGCCAAGACCAAAACATCACCATTTTACCAGCGGACAAAGGAAGATGCACAGTAATACTCAACACGTCGGACTACCAGGAGAAAATAACCGCTCTACTGAATGACAGTAACACCTATGAGCACCTGAAGAGGGACCCGACTAACACCTTTAAAAAGAAAGTCATTGATTGTCTACAAAAACTCGAAAAGGAGAAAACAATCAATCGATCATTGTATTATAGACTGTACCCGGGGGAGGCCACTCCTTGTCTGTATGGACTTCCAAAAATACACAAAGAAGGTACACCTCTCAGACCCATCGTGAGCAGCATGAACTCAGTGACATACAATGTTGCTAAACATCTGGCTGGTATTTTAGCTCCTCTGGTTGGAAACACACCTCATCATATTAAAAACTCCATTGATTTCACCAACAAAGTTCAACATTTGAAGCTGACCCCGGGAGAAACTCTTGTATCGTATGATGTGACTTCCCTGTTCACATGCATACCCATTTCTGAAGCAATAGAAACTGTCAAAAAAAGACTTCTACAGGACAAGGATTTGGACAAAAGGACCAACTTAACCCCAGACCACATCTGCACCCTGCTGGATCTCTGCCTCTCCACCACTTATTTCAAGTTCAATGACAGTTTTTACAGACAGAAGCACGGCTGTGCCATGGGATCTCCAGTGTCACCCATTGTTGCAAACCTCTACATGGAGGAAGTGGAACAGAGAGCCCTAAACTCCTATGAGGGGACAACTCCAAGCCATTGGTTCAGATACGTGGATGATACCTGTGTCAAAATCCAAGCCAGGGAGGTGGAAGCGTTCACCAGACACATTAACTCTGTTGATAACAACATCAAGTTCACCAGAGAGGATGCTAACGACAATAAGCTGCCTTTTTTGGACTGTTTGGTGCATATGGAGGGAGATGACAGTCTCAACATTGAAGTTTACAGAAAACCAACCCACACAGACCAATATCTCCTGTTCGACTCTCACCATCCACTGGAGCACAAACTTTCTGTCATCAGAACTTTACAGCATCGGGCAGAACACATCCCCACAAGGACAGAAGGGAAGGAAAAGGAACAGAAACACATCAAAACATCTCTGCAAACATGTGGATATCCCAACTGGGCGTTTGTCAAGTCAGCAAGGAAATCTGTTAAACACAATAATGAACAGAAAAAGTCTAACAGACGGAAAAACATTGTCATTCCTTATGTTGCTGGAGTCTCAGAGAATTTCAGAAGGATTTTCAACAAACACAACATCCCAGTACACTTCAAACCCAGCCGGACTCTCAGACAGAGGCTGGTGCATCCGAAGGACAGAACCCCCACACACAAACAGAGTGGGGTGGTTTATGCAGTCCAATGCAGCGAAGTCTGCTCAGACCGTTACATCGGAGAAACGAAACAACCTATCCACAAAAGAATGTCTCAACATAGGAGAGCAACCTCCTCTGGACAAAACTCAGCTGTTCACCTTCACCTCACGGACAAGGGACACTCCTTTGAGGACCAGAATGTTCAAATTTTGGACCGAGAACACAGATGGTTTGAGAGGGGGGTAAAGGAAGCTGTGTATGTTAAGAGAGAAAAACCTTCTCTTAACAGAGGAGGAGGTCTGAGATTTCAACTGTCTAAGACCTATAACTCAGTTTTGGATTTGATTCCGAAACGTTTTACACCGGATGGGAGCAGGGATGCCTTGTCTGTAAATTAGACTAACAAAGTTCTCTGAGCAGCCTCTTTTGTTGTTTGGGAGGTGTTGTTTGTCAATTTACATACAGTTTTGTGTCTTCTAACAGAGACCTCAAGGGAACCTCCTACTGTTAGGTGTGATCTTTCAATTTACATGTATGTGTTACAAACCCCCTTTTAAGCTGGGATGTGTCGTTTTGTCAATTTAAATAGAATGGGCATGTTAGTTAATTTGTGGTGTTTTTTCAGTTTCCAATTTCATATGTTGGTGCGTGACTTGTAAGCCTGTATAAAACTTCTCG
>JBBPBX010105339.1:0-11599 GCA_038048925.1 Garcialebias charrua | reverse complement strand
AGAGCGTTGTAATGAATATGCTGAACCCATAGGTGGCAGTGTAGTGCAGTCACAACCCTTCAACTCAGCCGCAACTTCCTGTTATTATTTTCTTTCTTTTTTTTCATTTGTGTGGACAGACCACGAGGTAGAACTACTATTAAATACCGTGTTGGAGTACAAAGTTAATAAAATGCAGGAAAATGTCCGACTGGGAATCATGTCAGAGCAGGTGTGTTGACATTTTAGCTTTTATTTTTCGCCGAGCATTATGTGGTGTCAGCGCTGCTCCAGCTGGAGCAAAAAACCTCCGGTTCTGAAAGTCCACACGCAGACTCGAACGCGGAGAATTATCAAATCTCCACTTTGGTCGGAGTTTTTTTATTATTCGTTTATAGTTACATAAACCGGAGTTCACGTGCATGTGGATGAAAGGCCAAATCGCATTGTAAACTGTTCGGTTTTACTGATATCCGGCTACGTGTGTACAGGGCCTCAGTTTAGCTCTACACTTAGCAGAAGGTAGCTTCTCTCAAAATTAAATTTCAAGCCTGCTAAATTGGTTTTAAGCCCTTAACTGAAATGCCACGGCCTTTTCCATCTTTAGAGCTCACAACGAGGAGAAAAAGTGTCTTGTTTAGGTGGGGATCCTGCTGAGTAAAATGAACACGGAAATGCCTCAGGTTGTCACGAGAATTAAACTCGGGTTTTAGTTGCTGACCGAGTCCCTGCAGATTTTCTGGTCTTTTGGTGAGCTGGACCAGCGATCCATGGTTTGATTTTATTGTATTAAAACGTTTTATAACATATAAACACAGAATTTGCGCAGCGAGAGAAACGCTGCAAGAGGCGGAGCAGCTGTCAGTCAAGTTCACCAGAGCACGGGGGGTGGCTCTGAGGGGAGGGAGCAGAATGCTTTCCCTGTTCAAAATATCCAATGGTTTTGTTCCTAAGCAGAGGCCACGCCTCCAGCAAGAATCGTTTCTCTATGGGAAAAGTCCAGACCCTAGTACGAAGCGAAGTGAAGGACAAGGGTCTGGTTTAAACCAGGCTAGCACCACACCTTCCCAACAACTTTGATTTAATCATATTTTAAAACATATAAATAGTTTTATAAATGTTTATGGTGATATCAAGTCAACACAATCCTGTTTCCTGATTTACAACTCAGCTCCTTCAAACTAGTCCTAAATGGAGGTTTTACAAACATTTACATTCCCTTCAGGGTTTAATAACTTTAAACAAATTTTAATTGAATATTTGGGGGGTAATTTTTTTTCAGTTTTATACATGACTTGTAAAATACTATGTTCAACCAAATCATAAAATTTTAATAATTTAAACTGATGAAATATTTGTTGGGTGACCATAGCACTTCCTACTAATAATTCTTATAGCTCTTTAAAAACAAAACAAAAAAAAAAACAGGGTTTGTAATAGTTTTACATGCTTTTCCCCAAACTTCAATACAACAGATTAAATATGGAACAATCATTACATTATTCAATATATTCAAAACTTTGTCATTCAAAAACTATTTTACTTTATACAGTAATGCAATTGATTTTGTTATTTTTATTCTTAAGTAATTTCCATGAGATTTCTATGTCAGCTTCTTATAAATAACAACACCCAAAAGTTTTATTTAATTAACTATGAATTTCAATGCTGTAAATTTTAAAGATGTTTAAAGTTAAAACTATTAATATTGACACAGTTGAGAATTTTATGGCAAGAAAGTTCATGCTCAATAATCCACGTACCAAATCCAATAATTTTCAGTCGGGTCATCTGGACAGTTTCTTTTTATAGAAATTGGATGGAGGATGGAGGGTGAAACGTTTCTATAAAAAAGAAAGTGTCCAGATGACCCGACTGAGAATTATTGGGTTGAGAAGTTTATGTTTATTTGATGGTGATTTCCATCTTTTTGGAGGCTAAATACAAATACAAGGAGAACATTAATTTATTTGTATAGTTTATAGTTTTTTTTTAGGCTTTTATATTGTTTATATCGATATCGAATTATATCGATATCGACCGAAATTAAGAACTATATCGTGATAAAAATTTTGGCCATATCGTCCAGCCCTAATATATATATATATATATATATATATATATGTATATATGTATATATATATATATATATATATATATATATATATATATATATATATATATATTATATGTATATATAACCCCTTCCCATACTGTTACAATATTCTAAACAATGTTACTAAACTCTAAACGCTCTAAAAGAGCACAGAATATCAGGATTTAAGCTCCCTGCCTCATTTGCTTTTTGCCACCTGCAAGCGCTCTTGGCCATGCCCATTTCTCCGCTTTGCACGGTGATCAGCTGTTCAGCTGCTGCAGGAAGTTTATCTTGCAGTATAGGCTGCACAAAAGTGCAGGAAGAAGCTTTTTCTGCAGCTCTAGGCTGCACAAGTGTGCAGCAGAAGCTAAAGAATTTAAAATAATGTATTTTAAATCAAAACATCCATGCCGATCGTGCGGTTCATCCAATCCTATTTTGAAAAACAGCGATAGAGCGAGTCCGCGATAAACGAACCGTGAAGTAGCGAGGGACTACTGCACACTAAACCTAGTGCAAAACATTACGCTGAAAAACAGGAGTCAACATGAGTCTGTGTGAGTACTGTAGATGAGTATGAATGAATACAGCAGCATGAAATAATCAGCAGCATGAGATGAGATCAGCAGTGTGGATAATCAGCCGCATATATCAATCAAAGTGACATTAGAGGGATTTTTTAATTTAATTTTTTTCACTGTGATAATCCTGATTAGGGATTTTTGAGTCTTAACAGCTTGGATAGAAGCTGTTAAATCTAGTGTTTCTGCATTTAATGCTCCACAACCTCCTGCCTGAGGGGAGCAGGGTGGAAAGTGTGTGTGCTGGGTGAGTGGGGTCCTTCATGATGCAGGTGGCCCTCTTCCTGCATTTGGAGGTATAAATGTCTGTGATGGTGGGGAGACTGACTCCAGCAGCCTTCACCACTCTCTGTAAAGCTTTTCATTCTGCAACTGTGCAGCCTCCATGTCACATGTTGATGCTGGAGCACAGGATGCTCTCCACTGCACACCTGTAGAAGGAGGTGAGGACTGAACTTCCCAGACCAGCTACCTGAGGAAGTAGAGTCTCTGATGTGCTTTCTTGATCAGGCTGCCCCAGCTGAGGTTGTCATTCAGGTGTACACCCAAGTACTTGTAACTGGAGACCACTTCCACTGCAGATCCTCCTACAAACCGGATTCCAAAAAAGTTGGGACACTAAACAAATTGTGAATAAAAACTGAATGCAATGATGTGGAGATGGCAAATATCAATATTTTATTTGTAATAGAACATAGATGACATCTAAAAAAGCTAAGTCTGGTCCTCTGGACATTCAAAAAACAAAACAAAACAAAAAAAGTAGAAACGTTTTGTTTTACGTCCGAAAGACTTCCTCAGTCTGAGATGCTGTATTCAGTTCAGTCTTGTAAATAGCACCCTCTCACAGTGGATCAACCAGTTTGCTGATGACAGCTGAAACCAGCTGCTCACATCATCAAGGAGGACTATCAGCCTAACGATGGATTGTTAGCACACTGATGGTTGTTTGCTATTAACAGAGGACTGAGTGATACTAGCAATAACGTTGTCTTAAACGCAGAGGTGACAGAGCATTCTGTGTAGCAGGCCCAAGTCAAAGTCAAAGTCAACTTTATTGTCAGAACTGCAATATGTACAGGACATACACAGGATCGAAATTGCGTTTCTCTCAGTCCCTCGGTGCAACAGTAACCATCTAAACACTTAACACTAAAACATTTAATAAACATAAGCATAAAATAGTAAAAAAAAGTGTAACACTGTTTTTCATAATACAGTAGTATAAAAGTATGAAAAATTACACCAACACTGAAACACCAAACACCCTAAAACACCAAACACCCAATGAACATGAGCATAAAATGAAATAATAAAAGTGTAATACTGTCCTGAGTTTTTGCATAGTAGTATAAAAACGTAAATCTATAAAATAAACTGAAGTTTCTAGCGTTGACATTTGCAAAGAGTGGCACAGCAGCATATAAGTTAATGTACACAGTATATGTATGAGGTAGTTGATGTTGGTATAGAGGCAAAGTGGCATATGAAGTAAGGCACATAAGGCACATTTGGCATCCTTAGATAAGGCTAGTCAGAGAATGCTGTATATGTATCTGCAGTAGTGTAGATAAAAGTAGTGTAAATGTAAACAGTAGTAATAAATGTAAAGCAGTAGTAATAAATGTAAACAGTATTAATAAATGTAAACAGTGAATGTAAACAGTAGTATGACTATAGGCAGTAATGTAATACAAACATTAGTGCAAATATGAGAAGTAGTGCAAACTGAATGAGTACATGACCGAGAGTTTAGTGAATAACCCGTTTGATGACACAGAGTCCAGTGTTAAAATCTTTGTGTTGAGTGGTAATGTGTGAGAAAGTTTTTTGTGTTAAGGCAGTTCAAATGGGAGGGGAGGCAGAGCAGGCAGAGTGTTTAGCATTCTGACTGCCTGATGAACAGAGCTGTCTCTCAGTCTGCTGGTTCGAGCCTGGAGACTCCTCAGTCTCCTCCCTGATGGCAGCAGTCTGAAAGCAGCTGTGTAGTGGGTGTGTGGGATCACCTGCCATGCAGAGGGCTTTCCGAGTGAGGCGTTTGCTGTGTAAGTCCTGCAGTGAGGGCAAGGAGGTGCCGACGATCTTCTCAGCTGCTTTCACGATGCGCTGGAGGCTCTTGCGGCAGGATGCAGTGCATGCACCAAACCACACCGTGATGCAGCTGGTCAGGACACTTTCTATGGCTCCCCTGTAGAAGGTGCACATGATGGAGGTTGAAGCTCCAGCCCTTTTCAGCTTGCGGAGAAAGTAGAGGCGCTGGTGAGCCTTCTTGGCCAGTGCTGCAGTGTTCCTGCTCCAGGACAGGTCCTTTGAGACGTGCACTCCCAGGAACTTGGTGCTGTCCACTCTCTCCACTGCGGTGCTGTTGATGGTCAGAGGGGCATGTTGTGCATCCCTCTTCCTGAAGTCCACGACAATCTCCTTTGTCTTCTCCACGTTGAGAGTGAGATTGTTGTGTCCGCACCACAAGGCCAAGCGGCTCACCTCGTTCCTGTAGTCCGTCTCATCGTTGTTGCTGATGAGACCTACCACCAAGACTCTGGAACGAGTTACCGCTGCTTGTCATTTATGATCTGCAATGTTTTTTGTTTTGTACTGCATTGTGTGTGTTGCCTGTTGTTTGTTTGTTTGTTTGTTTGTACAACACTTTGGTTTGGCCTTATCGCTGTTTAAAGTGCTTTATAAATAAAATGGTATGGTATGGTAATAAAAGCATTGTAAGAGGGGAACAGTTGAACCCGGAGGCCTCCGGGTTCAACTAACCCTATCCCAAAGATCCAGTCCCCGGCACAAACCGAGTAATATTGTGTATGCTGTTCAGTGTCAGGAAGGCTGTGATCAGTCTTATATCGGGGAAACTAAACAGCCACTGTAGGTACCGGCAGTCCATGCGGCTCGGGTGGTTGCTGAGGCAAAAACTCGGGCGTGGGAGGAGTTCGGGAGAGGCCATGGAGAATGACTTCTGTACGGCTTCGAGGCGATTCTGGTCCACCATCCGACGTCTCAGGGGGGGGAAGCGGTACGCGACCAACACCATTTATGGTGGGGATGGCGTGCTGTTGACCTCAACTCGGGATGTTGTGAGTCGGTGGGCGGAATACTTCGAAGACCTCCTCAATCCTGGGGACTTTGCGTTGGGCTCTCCAATGTCTGGTGCTGAGGTCACCGAGGTGGTTAAAAAGCTCCGCAGTGGCAGGGCTCCGGGGGTGGATGAGATTTGCCCTGAGTTCCTTAGGGCTCTGGATGTTGTGGGGTTGTGTTGGCTTACGCGACTCTGCAATATCGCGTGGACATCGGGGGCAGTTCCCTTGGATTGGCAGACTGGGGTGGTGGTTCCCCTATTCAAAAAGGGGGACCGTAGGGTGTGTTCCAACTATAGGGGGATCACACTCTTAAGCCTCCCTGGTAAGGTCTATTCAGGGGTTCTGGAGAGGAGGGTCCGTCGGATAGTCGAACCTCGGATTCAGGAGGAGCAGTGTGGTTTTCGTCCTGGTCGTGGAACACTGGACCAGCTCTACACCCTCAGCAGGGTCCTGGAGGGTGCGTGGGAGTTTGCCCAACCAGTTTACATGTGCTTTGTGGACTTGGAGAAGGCATTCGACCGCGTCCCTCGGGGGGTTCTGTGGGGGGTACTCCGGGAGTATGGGGTACCAGGCCCTTTGATATGGGCTGTTAGGTCCCTGTACGACCGGTGTCAGAGCTTGGTCCGCATTGCCGGCAGTAAGTCAGGCTCGTTTCCGGTGAGAGTTGGACTCCGCCAAGGTTGCCCTTTGTCACCGATTCTGTTCATAACTTTTATGGACAGAATTTCTAGGTGCAGCCAAGGTGTTGAGAGGATCCGTTTTGGTGGCCTTAGAATCGCTTCTCTGTTTTTTGCAGATGATGTGGTCCTATTGGCTTCATCAGATCGTGATCTACAGCTTTCGCTGGAGCGGTTTGCAGCCGAGTGTGATGCGGCCGGGATGAGGATCAGTTCCTCCAAATCCGAGGCCATGGTCTTGAGCCGGAAAAGGGTAGCATGCCCTCTCCGGGTCGGGGAGGAGGTCCTGCCCCAAGTGGAGGAGTTTAAGTATCTCGGGGTCTTGTTCACGAATGAGGGAAAACTGGAGCGTGAGATCGATAGGCGGATAGGTGCAGCGTCCGCAGTGAAGCGGGCGCTGTACCGGTCTGTCGTGGTGAAGAGAGAGCTGAGTCGAAAGGCAAAGCTCTCAATTTACCGATCGATCTACGTTCCCACCCTCATCTATGGTCATGAGCTTTGGGTTGTGACCGAAAGAACGAGATCTCGGATACAAGCGGCTGAAATGAGTTTTCTCCGCAGGGTGTCTGGACTCTCCCTTAGAGATAGGGTGAGAAGCTCAGTCATCCGGGAGGGACTCGGAGTAGAGCCGCTGCTTCTCCACATCGAGAGGAGCCAGTTGAGGTGGCTCGGGCATCTGGTTAGGATGCCTCCTGGACGCCTCCCTGGTGAGGTGTTCCGGGCATGTCCCACCGGGAGGAGACCCAGAGGAAGACCCAGGACACGCTGGAGGGACTATGTTTCTCGGCTGGCCTGGGAACGCCTTGGGATTCCCCAGAGGAGCTGCTCCAAGTGGCTGGGGAGAGGGAAATCTGGGTCTCCCTACTTAGGCTGCTACCCCCGCGACCCGACCCCAGATAAGCGGAAGAAAATGGATGGATGGATAAACAGCCACTGGCCAAAAGGATGGCCCAGTACAGAATATCAACATCATCAGGCCAGGACTCTGCGGTCTACACTCATCTCCAGGTCAGCGGTCACTCTTTCAGGGATGAAGATGTTCACATCCTTTATAGAGAGGAATGATGGTTTAAGAAAGGAGTAAAGGAGGCTATCTTTGTGAAAAGAAACCGTCCATCATTAAACAGGGGTGGAGGCCTCCGGGTTCAACTGTCCCCCTCTTACAATGCTGTTATTGCTAGTATCACTCAGTCCTCTGTGAATAGCAAACAACTGTCAGGGTACTGACGATCCATCGTTAGGCTGACGGTCCTCCTTGATCATGTGAGCAGCTGGTTTCGGCTGTCATCAGCAAACTGGTTGATCCACTGTGAGGGGGTGCTATTTATAAGACAACTGAATACAGCATCTCAGACTGAGGAAGTCTTTCGGACAAAAAACAAAACGTTTCTACTTTTTTGTTTTCTTTTGTTTTTTTGAATGTCCAGAGGACTAGACTTAACTTTTTTCGAATTTTCTACCTGGATTATTGAGCATGCATCAGGGAACATAGATGACAGATCAAAAGTTTAATCTGAGTAAATGTAACATTTTAAAGGAAAAATATGTTGATTCAAAATTTCACTGTGTCAACAAATCCCAAAAAAGTTGGGACAAGTAGCAATAAGTGGTTGGAAAAAGGAAATTGAACATATAATGAACAGCTGGAAGACCAAATAACACTAATTAGGTCAACTGACAACATGATTGGCTATAAAAAGAGCTTCTCAGAGTGTCAGTGTCTCTCAGAAGCCAAGATGGTAAGAGGATCACCAATTCCACCAGTGTTGCGCACAAAGATAGTGCAGCAATACCAGAATGGTGTTACCCTAGCGTAAAATAGCAAAGACTTTTAAGTTATCATCATCAACCGTGCATAACATCATCAAAAGATTCAGATAATCTGGAACAATCGCTGTGCGTAAGGGTCAAGGCCGTAAAACTCTACTGGATGCTCGTGATCTCCGGGCCCTTAAACGTCACTGCACCTCAAACAGGAATGCCACTGTCAAGGAAATAACAGAATGGGCTCAGGAATACTTCCAGAAAGCATTGTCAGTGAACACAATCCACCGTGCCATCCGCCGTTGCCAGCTGAAACTCTACAGTGCAAAGAGGAAGCCATTTCTAAGCAAGCTCCACAAGCTCAGACGTTTGCACTGGGCCAGGGGTCATTTAAAATGGAGTGTGGCAAAATGGAAGACTGTTCTGTGTCAGATGAGTCACGATTTGAAGTTCTTTATGGAACACTGGGACGCCATGTCATCCGGACCAGAGAGGACAAGGATAGCCCAAGTTGTTATCAACGCTCCGTTCAGAAGCCTGCATCACTGATGGTATGGGGTTGCATGAGCGCTTGTGGCATGGGCAGCTTGCATGTCTGGAAAGGCTCCATTAATGCAGAGAACTATGTTCAGGTTCTAGAACAACATATGCTCCATCTAGACGTCATCTCTTTCAGGGAAGACCCTGCATTTTTCAACAAGATAATGCCAGACCACATTCTGCAGCAATCACAACATCATGGCTACGTAGGAGAAGGATCCGGTACTGAAATGTCCAGCCTGCAGTCCAGATCTTTCACCTATAGAGAACATTTGGTGCATCATAAAGAAGATGGCGCCTGAGCCAAGATGGCGCCTATTGTCACGGGCTGCTGTCTAACTCGTCTCCTGAACTTTTTACTGCTGTTCATGTTCTGCCTTCTTTTCATCGACGATGCATCCTCGCTCCTGGTCTATGATCGTTCAACTCTTCTAAGTCTCCGGGACTCGCTGATCAACACACCGGCTACTGGCGAATATGGACATTTCAAGCCTCCTCCACCACCACCGTTCCTGGCTTCGATCCCAGCCTACCTACAACGCAACGCGACCACGCTGCCACGCAACAAGCGGCGCAGAAGACGCGGAACGAGGGCAGGCGTCCTGGTGAGATTTAAAAAGTATCTGTCGTCTCACAACACGCCGACGGCTGACTTACCTCCTGAATTCAGCGTCTTTGATGTCCGCCGTTCCTTCGCTCGTCGCCACAGAAGCCTTGTTGCTATCAATCATGTCGCCAGCGACCAGTATCCATCTTGCCCCCCGGTGTGGAAAACAGTGAAGCGAGGCAGCGTTAAACAACACCTCCGCCCGCTTGCTCGAGCAGCTGAGAGTGACGTAACTGGCAGCGTTCCAGTACGTGCAGCATTGTTTAACGCCAGATCAATTACTAATAAAACTTTTATATTAAGTGATTTGATCTCAACTCATCGTCTGGATCTGTTTTTGATTACTGAAACCTGGCAGAAAATAGGAGACAACAGCTCCTTTTCTGAACTCCTCCCAAATGGCTACTCCCACCTGAGCGCTCCGCGTGGGGCTGGAAAGGGAGGGGGCCTGGCTGCTGTGTTCAGTGATGCATTCAAGTACCGTTTGTTGCCTCAGAAAAATTATTCCAGTTTTGAAAGCATGTTTTTTGTGCTGGAATCTGCTAAACCTATTTTGTGTGGCGTTTTTTATAGGCCCCCACAATACAATAAAAACTTTGTCAGTGAGTTTTCAGAACTACTGGCGGACTTGCTACCAAAGTTTGACTCTTGGCTTTTCTGTGGAGACTTCAACGTGCACACCTGCTGCCCAAGTAATCAGCTTGGATGTGAGTTTCAGAACCTCCTGGACTCTTTTAACCTGTCACAGTCGGTCTCGGGGGCCACACACACACTGGGTCATACACTGGATTTAATTATCTCCCACGGCCTACAAATACCTGCTGTGGAGATCCTGGACACCTGTATCTCAGACCATTTTCCCATATTATTTGAATTTTTCACCACTCCTGCACCAAAGGCTATTCTCCCAGCACGTTTCTGCCGCTCCATCAACCCATTAACTCCAAATGAGTTTACTGATGCCTTTAAGAGCACTGAATTTTGCTCTGCTGTCAGTCTGGACCCATCTCTACATCCTGAGGACTTCATCAGCTCCTTCCATCACACCTGCACAACGATCTTGGACTCCATCGCTCCTCTCAAACAGGCATCTTCAAAAAACAGACCATCACCATGGCTCAACGAAACGACGCGAGCTCTTCGACAACGTTGCAGACAAGCAGAGCGAAAATGGAAGCGTGACCGGCTTCATGTATCTCAGGGAATACTGAGAGACTGTCTCTGTGAGTATGATAACGCTGTGAAACAGGCCAAGTCACAGTACCTCTCCAACTTAATCTCCACCAGCTCCAACCGGCCGAGGACGCTTTTCAGCACACTCCAGTCTGTCATCAATCCATCTGTCGATGTTCTGAAAACTGCCACACAGTCTACCTGTGATGACTTTCAGAGCTATTTTGTCAACAAAATAGACTCTATCAGGCAGAACATTGTCAGTTCATCCAACACCATCCTGTCATGTACCTCTACAATAACCACTGCTGTTTTTGACCAGTTTGATCTCGTCTCACTGCCTCAACTCACCAAGGTGGTTCAGCAGATGAAACCAACAAACTGTTCTCTGGACATCATTCCCTCTAAAATGTTCAAACAATGCTTTGATGTAATTGGTCCTTCTGTTTTGTCATTTATCAACAGCTGTCTAACTTCAGGTTATGTGCCATCTGCTTTCAAACATGCTGTGGTCAGGCCTCTTCTAAAAAAACCAGGCCTAGATCCTACAGCTCTCTCTAATTTCAGGCCAGTTTCCCATCTGTCATTTCTATCAAAGGTCCTAGAAAAGATTGTTTTTATTCAACTTCAATCTTTTCTAGAACTCAACAACCTGTTTGAAAAATTTCAGTCAGGTTTTCGAGCTCGTCACAGCACTGAATCTGCACTGCTCAAAGTACAGAATGACATTCTTCTGTCTCTGGATGCAAAAAACCCTGCTCTGCTGGTGATGTTAGACCTCTCAGCAGCTTTTGACACCGTCGACCATCAGGTACTAATCAACCGCTTGTCTCAGCAGGTTGGTCTCCAGGGAGCTGTGCTTGAGTGGTTCAAATCTTACCTGTCTGGGAGAACTTTCTCTGTCATGATAGGCGATCTGTCCTCCTCTTCATCAACCCCTCTGACCTCCGGCGTACCACAGGGATCTATTCTAGGGCCAGTCCTCTTCTCTCTTTACATGCTGCCATTAGGATCAATCATCACACGTCATAACCTGTCTTTTCACATGTATGCAGACGATTTACAAATCTATCTGCCAGTCACTCCCAACCCCTCAC
>JBBPBX010105338.1:0-11599 GCA_038048925.1 Garcialebias charrua | reverse complement strand
ACAAATGTGTAATTTCAAAATGACTTTTCATAAACAGTCACCAGAATACAAAAAAATATATTCATATTTAACAAGCAAAAATATATATACCGCACCAGCCGCCACTGAGGTGTGCGGTAATGACTATTCTAACACTTTAACACATTTTAAAAGAGCATACAGTAAATAAAAAAAATAATTTCTTACTTTAAGCGGCAGCTTCTGTCATCAGTTTGCCTGTTAGCTCCAGCTGTTAGCTCCAGCTGTTAGCTCCAGTTGTTAGCACCGCTGCGTTACGTCTGAGCTTCGCAGCTTTCTGTAGCACCACGCAGTTTAAACCCTTTACAGGAAGGACTGTTAGTATCCTAACTTCATACAGTTGGAGACAGAAAAAGTTTTAATAACTTACCGACGCCGCAGTCTGTGCGCGCCGCCGCCTTCAGCTGTTAGCATTTAGCCCCCGAACCCGCAGCTCCGGGCAGTCCGGTTTAGCTGCACGCACCTCCTAAAAGGTTGTCGGCTTTATTATTCCAAGTTAGCTCGTTGTCCCCCGATGTCTTCGGCTTCCAGTCCGACATCGAGGCGAGCTCCAGGGACCTCTGATCGCACAAAGCCGGCTGCCCGGTGAAGCTACGAGATGCAACTATGAGGCTAATGCTAGCTCGTTCCTCCTCCTCGCGGTGTGCGCGCGCATGCGTATTAACAAAATGTAGGGCATCTCCACATGAAGGCAGTCTCCACGGAACACCGGCTGCTGTCTGCTGCTTCACGCGGTCCGCGTTCCTCCACAAAACCACCGTTATCGCAAAGTGACGCAGTCAAATGACGTCATCATAGGATGCCGCGATATAATTTTTTTCACCGGTGTCAAAAAATCCACCGGTATTATCGTAAACGAGACGATATGGCCCACCCCTACCGCAGACAGAGGAGACGGCAACACACTTATCATTATGTAGCAAAAACCTGCATTAAATGTAAATAAAGAACATTTACTAGTCAGTATCATAGAATAGATTACCAGTATAATTTCAAGTTTTTACTTTGGACAATTGCTCGCTTCAGGTCATTCCACAACATTTGGATTGGATTAAAATCAGGACTTTGATTTGGCCATTCCCAAACATGAACTTTATTCTTCTTGAACCATTGTTTGGTAGAACATCTTGTGTGCTTCGGGTCATTTTCTTGCTGCATGACCCACCTTCTCGAGATTCAGTTCATGGACAGATGTCCTGACATTTTCCTTTTGAATTCTCTGATATCATTCAGAATTCATTGTTCCATCAATGATGACAAGCTGTCCTGGCCCAGATGCAGCAAAACAGGCCCAAACCATGATACTACCACCACCATGTTTCACAGATGGGATAAGGTTCCTATGCAGGAATGCTTAGTTTCCCTTTCTCTAAACATAACCCTTTTAATTTAAACCAAAATGGACCCTGGAGTCCTTTGTGATCTTGCCGACTTTTCCACGCCTTGCTTTTGGAGTGATCTTTGTTGGGCCACCACTCCTGGGGTAACAATGGTCTTGAATTTCCTGCATTTGTACACAATCTGTCTGACTGTGGATTGGTGGAGTCCAAACTCTTTGGAGATGGTTTTGTAACCTTTTCCAGCCTGATGAGCATCAACATCAACTCTTTTTCTGAGGTCCTCAGAAATCTCCTTTGTTCATGTCATGATCCACAAACATGTTGTGAAGAGCAGATTTTGATAGATCCCTGTTCTTTAAATCAAACAGGGTGCCCACTCACACGTGATCATCATCATCTCATTGATTGAAAACACCTGACTCAATGCTCACCTTCAAATTAACTGCTAATCCTAGAGGTTCATATAATTTTGCTACTCACAAATATGTAATATTGGATCATTTTCCTCAATAAATAAATTATAATAATATGTTTGTCTCATTTGTTTAACTGGGTTCTCTTTATATACTTTTAGGATTTGTGTGAAAATCTGATGATGTTTTAGATCATATTATGCAGAAATATGGAAAATACTAAAGGCTTCACAAACTATTAAACACCACTGTAAAGTTATGGGACAATGAAAGAAAGATAAAATAAGATAAAATGTCCAATAATTCTCAGTTGGGTCATCTGGACAGATTCTTTTTTATAGAAACGTTTCACCCTCCATCTGGAGGGCATCATCAGTCAAAGGCGTTCCAGCAAACTGTTTCCCCCACCAAGCAGTAAACACCTATCCACCTTATTCCTAGCCCCCATGATGCCTTGCGCAAATTATGTGTACGACTTCCGCCGAAAGTCAGAACTGGCACTTTTTTTACACACTAGCAACGCGCTAACTGGTTTTCGTCAGAGGTTTTAGGTCATAAAATATGTGGGAACACAAACGATCACAACTCAAATGTGGAGATATTGTTTTACCGCTACCTACAGCTGTTGAGGGGTGGGAGGACGACTTGAAGAAGTGGCCGAAAATAACGTACACTAGCATATTTAGCTACTAGCATACTTAGCTACTTTGTTGACAGTTGCTTCAGATGGCGAAGCGATGAGCAATCTGAAAAGCTCTGAAGCTTATTAGTATCTTCACAGTAACAAGGTTGGTCCTGTTATGTTAAGAGAGGTGGGACACAATCTTATTTACCTTAAGGCAAACATAAAGCCCAGCCAAAGCCTTAAAAATCCACATCACCACGTCCAGCTAACAATGATGTGCCTTGGACTTTTGAGCTGCAAGATGTTTATCTGGACACCAACTGAGCACCTGGAGCTTGACATTTCTTTTGACAAATACTTTACTTATTCACAAATGAAGCACCTTGAGAACTTTTAAAGGAGACCACATATAGGTATTTAAAATTTTTATGTTATTTCTGTGTGCTATCTTGACAATATTAATTCATTTTAATACACAAAATAATTCTTAGATAATTAATTATACCCTTTTTAATTCTGCCATTTTTAACTTTCGTTTTGAACGACCGGTTTCTTGAAGTCCACGCCCTTCAACGATCTGTTAACGCCCTCTGTAACAGCCAGTATCTGTAATGTGTTGTTGTTTTAAAATTAGCTCTTTTTTTATTACTCATTTGACTTACTGTTAGTGCTAGCTTAAGATAACTTACCGAAACCCGTCTGAGCGCGCCGCCATGAGCTGCTCCTTTTAGCATGAGACCTGCCGAATCCGAAGCTAATGTTAGCTTGTTCCTCTTCCGGTTTTCGCCAGCTCCGCTCGTTGCACGCGGAGATTTTGGGAGTTATCGCTGTTCCAGTCAAGACAACACAAAGTTTACCAAGTGTCTCCCGTAAATTAATCTGTAAGGAGAAGGTCCTCGCTGCTGCGAGGCTGCTGCGAGGCTGAAATGAGGCTGTACAGTTGAAGCTCCGCTCCATCGCGCCGGAAGAGGGTCCCGTCGCAACCGGTCCCTAAGCCGGGGGTCCGCTCGTTTAATTTTTGCCGGCTGCGCGTTGGCAGCGATCGCAAATACACTAAAAATTGAACTAAAACATAAAAATAACAATTATACTTTATTTATAAAGCCATTTAAAAAAAACACAGCTGCAACAAAGTGCTGTACACATGAAATTAAGAACATATAAACAAAAGATGAGATGAAATCATGAAAAACAACAGTCATGTGTTTAATACAGAAGTGGGTTGAGCCTAACCAGGGGTTGCTAGGTGAGGGGCTGGACTCAGGTTTGAGGTGATTGGCTACGGCCTGTGACGTCAATAACTGCAGGAAGTGTGAATCCTGGTGTATTTATCAAAAATAAATAAATCTACTTAGAGTAAATAAACCACTGGGTGCATTTTTTTGGCACAAGGACTGTTTTTTTATGAAGTAATACCCAAAGTTGAGTAAAAAAAACATTAAAAAGTGATTTTTGCATCTGTGGTCCCCTTTAATAAAATACAGTAAATGAAAACAAATAATGAAATACTGTAGACAGGAAACGATCTTTAAAAACTTGATAATGAAAAAAGTGACATTTAGATAGAAACAGTAGTTTATTGCAAAGAAAATTAATCTCTGCCCAAAATACCTGGATCTCTAAAAAATACAATAAACGGCCTGATCCCTCTGTCTCGCCAACCAGTACAAGTCCTTCTTGCCATCTTTAGTGTCCAGCCTCCAATACAATGCATCTTGCGCTTTCCGCTTTGCCTTAGTTACTTCCCTCTTTGCTCTACGTCCCATTTCCTTATATTACCGTCTCTTCTCTTCAGTCCTTTCACTGTCATATTTCTTCTTGACTGGGGTCTTTCTTTGAATGGCGTCCTGCACTTCACTATTCCACCACCAGGTTTCCTTATCATCCATTCTCTGTCCAGATGACACACCAAGTACCTTCCTACCTGTCTCTCTAATTACTGTTGCTGTAGTAGCCCAGTCACTTGGAAGCTCTTTCTTACCACCCAGAGCCTTTAACAGCTCGTCTCTGAATTTCTCACAACATTCTTCCTTCTTCATCTTCCACCATTTGGTCTTCTTCTCTGATTTTACTCTTTTTCTCTTCTTCACAACAACAGTCATTCTACACACAACCATCCGATGCTGTCTGGCCACGCTCTCCCCTGCCACAACCTTACAGTCTCCAATCTCCCTCAGGTTTCCTCTTCTACACAGAATGTAGTCGACCTGTACTCCTTCCTCCACTCTTATAGGTCACTCTATGTTCCTCCCTCTTTTGGAAATAGTCAACTATAAGGCTGGGCGATATGGACCAAAATTAATATATCTCTTTTTTCTTTTCTTTTTTTTTAACAAAAATTGCAATATACGATATATATCTTAATATTTTTTTTATTCCATAAAGTAATAACAAAAATATATTTGAGTCAAAGTTTTTGTCACAATTGTTACACAGGCACATTTATTAACAGCTGTAACTGTACAACATAAATGCTTAAAAAATAAACTATTTACATACAGGCTATTAAATAGTTTATTTTTTAGACATCTATTTACATATATTAAATAATAATCCTCTTCAGCTGGGGGCAGCTTGTAACCTTGAAGCTGCAGGTCTGACAGAAATAAACCATGGTTCAGAGCTCATTTAGCCGTGCTGTGTGCTTTTCAGCGCAACATTAATAAAGCAGCAGTTTATCATATCGCTAAAGATATGGTCCCTTCTTTGCTTTGTGGAACAAGACAGCTAAAGTGTTAGTCGCCTTTTTAGCCGCTAAGGACCATATCTTTAGCGATATGATAAACTGTTGATGTAATGTTGCGCTTCCTCTCTGTTCTTCCAAAAGGCACACAGCACGGCTAAATGAGCTCTGAACCGTGGTTTGCTTCAAGTAAGGAGTCAGGTCTGTCGTCTAGCTGTAGCTTCACACATGCTCAGCTGATCTGTTTACTGCTGCTAAACGTGACGTCTCCTCTACTGCCCGCCCACCTGGAGAAGCAGGAAGGGCAGGGGGAGCATGGCTGAGGGCTGTCTGTTTGTGTTTGAGGGAGAAGAAGGGGGGCCGCCTGGGAGGAAGAAGACGGCAGCTTTTCCAAGTATAAAACTATATTGTGTGTATTGAGATAGTCTCAACTTATATCTCATTATTTTAAAAATATCGAGATATCGCCCAGCCCTAGTTGACTACAGCCATTTCCATTCTTTTGGCAAAATTCACCACCATCTGTCCTTCCTGGTTTCTTTCCTTGACACCAAACCTACCCATCACTTCCTCATCCCCGTTTCCTTCACCAACATGTCCATTCAGGTCTGCTCCGATCACCACTCTTTCCTCCCTGGGATCCGGATCTTTCCTAAATGTATCTTTCTCTTACCCATCACATCCAGCCTGTGGAGCATAACCACTGACAACATTTAGCATCAGACCTTCTACTTCTACCTTCAGACACATCACCCTATCTGACACTCTTTTCACCTCTACTACATTCTTTGCCAACTCCTCCTTCAGGACCACCCCTACTCCATTTCTCTTTCTATCCACACCATGGTAAAACAGTTTGAACCCTGCTCCAATGCTGCGGGCCTTGCTACCCTTCCATTTCTCTTTCTATCCACACCATGGTAAAACAGTTTGAACCCTGCTCCAATACTGCGGGCCTTGCTGCCCTTCCACTTGATCTCTTGGACACATAAAACTTCTACCTTGCAGCTTGCATTGTAGTTTTGGCAAAAGTGTTTTACTTTGGATGTCCTTTCTGACACAACCCTCACCATTTACCGGGGCTTGGGATCGGTACAAGAGATACACTGGCTTGTGCTCCTTAGTGGCTGGTTTCAAATGCCTAATGGTACGTTCACACCGAACGCGTTTTGTACTGCAGGAGTGTCCGGTTTACATGCAAAGTCAATGGGGGACGCGCCTCTAGGGGTCATGCGTCGCGTCACGTCCGTTTTGAGCGGCGCTGAAGGGGCGGCAGAGCGTTTTCCGTGCACGCGGTGCCCGCGACAGCCGCCACCGCTCGAATTGAAAAATCTGAACTTTCGCCGCTCAACGCGTCTTTTTTTTTTCTTTTTCTTTTTTCCATTTATAGATGGCTTCCCTTCACACCTTATAGCCATCCTCTCACTCCAATATGTATATTTTTTATTATTTTTTATTATTTTTTTTAATAGAGAGAAAGAAAGAAAAGAGAAAGTAAGACAACAAAACAACAATTATCCACAAAAAGAGCACAAGGCAAACACCCAACCTCCGTCCACAATCCTGCAAAGCACATGACAGAACACAGCAACGAAACATACATGCATAAAGACTGATAATATTCATGACCTTGCAGTAGATTTCTATAAATACACATACCCATACCTACAAATATATATACAGTATACATACATATACATTTATATTCATTCATATACCCATCTACATATCTGCATATATCTACATATACATCCCTGCATCCATTTGTGTGTGGTTGTGAGCATGCATAAGTGAATAAGGTTCCTCCAATAGAACATTTAGTAGCGACTGTGAAGCATCAGAGATCCGTCCCCCCAAAGCCCGAGGCAGACGAAGGGGCGATCGAAGCCCAAGACGCCAGGAAGGACCCCGAGCCCAGAGTCCCCAGGGCCACCCGAACAGGACGAGCCACTCGTCCACTCCCCAGATCCGACCAAGGGGAAGAACCGGACGAACCCCACCAGGGACCACACACAATGACCCCCCGGGGTCAACCGCGACAAATTCACAGGCCCCCGCCGGAGCCCGCTGCACCGACGTAGCCCCAGGGCCGGTCACCGAGGCCCGGGCACCGGGGACGCCCATCCCTCAGGCCCAGACCCGACAGGACCAGAGGACCCGAGCCCCACCAGGCAGCCACCAGGCCGAGCCGACAAACGCCCAAGCGCCCAACCCCAGATAGTGAGGGCCCCAAGCACGCCCGCAGGCAAAGGAACACCCACCAGGGGGCCACGTGGCAGGAGCGCGACACTAAGTAGCCTCAGATGTATCAGAGAGGGGGCAGTCCAAGTCCCAACCTGACACTTAAACATTCATACACAGACATACTCATTCAGACCCACCCTCATCCTCACCATTACTCACAGAAAGACAAACAATAACGACACGTTCCATTTATAATCCCGATGCACACTCTATACCCCCTAGGTCCAAGACATGTGCGGGGCAGCCCACATCCAAACCCAGGAGGTAGGCCCATTCATTCTGGTGTGGAGAGTAGCAGACATCCAAGATCCGGCCCAACCCGCGCCCTGCCGACAGGACAGGACACCCGAGTCCAAGCAGCCCCAGAGGGAGCGCACCGCCAGCCCCTCCCACGGCGAACCCCCAGGCCCCGAACCCCCCACATCCCAGGACAACCCCTGACGGCCCACCCCCAGAATGTCCGCCAGGCAACCAGGGGGGTAAGAGAAAAATAAATAAATAATATATAATATATATATATATATATATACATATATATATAAATAAATATATATATACATATATATATATATATATATATAAATATATAATACAAATAAATAAAATTGAAATTAACAAATCAAGACCCCGACACACACACCCCCGTCCCCAAATGTACTGTTGGTGAGTGTTGTTCTAAAGTGTACTTAAAAAGGAAAGAGAAGGAGCAAAGGCTGGCATTGTACCAGTTTCCCCTCCACTCCAACTCTAACCCAGGCCCTTATTGTCTAAATGCATAATGTTGAGTGAGCATAGGCATGGGGGCGAGAGTGATGTCATCCCGCCACCCATAACCATAGTGCTCATTCCATTCCCTATATGTGACTTTTATGAGGATGTTTATGAATGAATGTCTAAAGTGTATATAAAATTGAGTCCCAGGTGGTTCTGAACAACAGAGATGTAAAACCGTTGTAGCACACCCGAGACTCAAATTCCCTACATGTATTAATTTAAGATGAAGAGGGCGGAGGTGCGTGGTGAGGGATGGGGAGAAAATATCTGCAGGAACAATGCTCCCGCAGCGAGTCAGCTCCCCCGCTGACCCTGCGTACCCCCCCCCAGTTAACCAAGGTCCACCCAAGGAGAGAGGTAAAGAGAAACACCTCTCCGACCGCCAGGCCATTGAGTCAAGACCAGAGAGGGACACGGTACCGAGGGCCGCCAACAGCAGAACCAACAGCCCACACTTACCAGGGCCGCCACGACCCTTGCGAACCGCAGTCAGCCCGCCGCCCAAGAAGACACAAAGTGAGAAAGAGATTTTTAAATGTAATTTTCTGAGGTTTCCAATTTTCCAAGATTTCCAAAGAGTAGATTCATAAAAATTTTCTGAGGTTTCCAATTTTCCAAGATTTCCAAAGAGTAGATTCATAAAAATTCAGTTTCCATTGGGCAGCAAACATGGAACATTTGTTTAGAAGCAATGACATATCAGCCTATTTTTCATGTACAGTAGTTAGTTATTCTCAGAAGAAAACAATCACATTTAGAGCAATTAATTTTTTATACCCCCCCCCCATTTGATACTAAACCCAATGCCAATAAACTTTGACCTTTTGCTGAAATGGTTAATAGCTGAACGGAAACTGTGAAAACGTAGTTTGCTTGCTCTTTAGCAAAGTGGAGCATGCATTTTTCTCTGTGCTTTAACATGTTAATGTGGTTGTTTGCGCCACCTAGCAGCACGGCATGACTGTTGTAGCATTTTTGTTAATATCAATTCTTTTACTCTTTTTGCAGCAGTGATGGTCTGAACAATATACCACAACACCAAACATAATCACAAAACTGGAAAAATATTATGGTAGTAGATACATGGCTATGCAGTAGTCCCTTAATTATCGACAGGGATCTGTACCCTGAAGCCCCCAAAATAATATAGTACTTTGAGATTTTTATTAATGAAAAGTACATTATAAATTGAATTCATTATTATTATTATTGCACTTTTGGGAGTGTCATTTTATTCTGGTGCTTTCCACTGATAGGCAAGAGATATTGCACCCAGCCAAGATGGACACATGAAGTTGCACTCAAGATTTCTTGAAGCTGCACATTCTTCAAATATATATATAAAAAAATAGTTGTGATTTCTTACATGAAGGAACATCTTATGGTTTCATTTCTTGGAATAACAAGCTTTTTTTATTGCCTCCCTCTGACTCTTTACTGTTGAAGTTGTCAGTGAACTTTTTGGAGCAAGATTTGGTGGAATAAAATGAGCCGCCTTACCAACACGTGCCAGACCATTAAGGCTGAGCTGTCTGAGAGCTTCTGTCAGAAATCTGTTCACCGAGGCCAGATGGCAGAAAGAGCGAAAGGGGAGAAAGAGACGGATGACAGGAAAGGCAAAAATGAGTGAGGCATGGGACAAGATGACAAAATGGGTGGTTTGGGGTTCCCCTGACATTCTGTTTTAAGCTTAGAACACAAACCACACACATACATGCTCACAAAGTGTTTAGTCCAGAATCAGTCCGACTTCTGGCTCTCCTCCTACAATAACATGATAAAGTCTATACTTGTACAGTCCCATGGAGTAAAACAGTGTTGTTCTGCCAGATTTTGTTCTTTGTGGTAAAGCTGGTGTTTGCAGCCTTTAACGAGCGCCAGCAGCATCTACTGGCCCGTTTTCCTCTTCTGGGGTGGGTGTGTTATTAAATGCAACCTGGAAAACTGTCCAATGAGGAGGCCCTCACTTGACTGTATATTCCCCTCTCATGCATTTTATTCGTAACTCAGCAGGCTTATTATTTTTATTATTAACTGACTGTGTTTTGTCCTGAGGATGCCAGGCTTCAGTGCACACAGCTGTTTCTCCTCAGCTGCCATGTTTTTTTAGCTTAAGAGGTGTTTTTGCAGAATGGTGTTCAGATATTTTTCTTCAGCATCCCCCTGCTCCAAACCTATCTCTTGACCAGTCTAATATCCCCCTTGTTCCTGCTGTTTCTTAGACAGGATTAGGTCGACTTGAACAGCTTTCAGCTCTAGTCTGGAGTGACAAGCTAGTAAAATAATGTTGAGTGCAGAGTCATAAGTTCAGTGTACCGGTAGCCTGTTTTTTTCTCAAGCACTCTATGTTGGAGTGTCTGGAAACACTGTATTTCCAGCCAGTTTCAGGTTTAAGTAAAATTTGTAATTATCTGTAATTAAGAAGAGGGCCACCTGCATCATGAAGGACCCCACCCACCCAGCACATTCACTTTTTGTCTCCGCTCCTGTTTTCTGTCTCCTCTTAAAACAATCTGCTACTCTGTTTTTCTAAAAAAAATTTCCTGAAGTTCACTTGACATCAATTAATTTCTTCCCATTCCCTGGTCGAACGAACCAATCGGGAAAGAGAAAGTCACTGACGTCAGATCCTCTTTAAAAGTTCTAAACTTCCTTGAACTTCTAGTTCTCGATGAAGTTGGGATGTAATACTTTCTCTTTCAAGCTATGGACGCTTGGTCAGATGCCAAGGGCCTGCGTTTCCCAGCAAGGGTTACAGCAAACTCGCTGTAAGCCTGACTCGAGTGTCACAGCTCCAAGCTGTGAATGAATCTCCTTTCTGGAATAATTTATCTTGAAAAATCAACCGGACCACCGTTACTTCAGTGGGTCAAAGGCGGACGTGAGAAGCTGCAAAGGTAACCAGACTGACCTCCTCTCGGAAGTCAAGGAAGCTCCATTTCTTGACTGACCGTCGTGCCAGGTAAAGAGTCACCATGTTACTAAAAGCGGACCTACATCTAGCTGGAGATCGACGAAGAGTGTGCCATTTCCTGGTTAAACATTCAAGATAATTCCCTTATCTTTTCTTCCTCCACCTTACTACCGTACTCAATTTAACTTTCTCCCTTATCTCTTGCCAGTAACATTAAGTTAAAATTGCCTGCAGATATAAGTTATTCTAAGATCCATAACTTGTTCTGTTGTTCCTAGAAGTTAATCTGCTGATGAGTTAAATTATGAGAATTTGATCGATCAATCAATGTACATATGTTATGATGTAATTTTATAATTCTGTTAATAAATGATTCATCTCCTGGTCAATCGACATAAATTAACATTTCATGCCTGTTACATCTTATCAGCTGGTCACAAAATTTATTTATTAATCTGAAAAAGAGAGAACCCGTGAATTATTGATGATAATTTGTGTCAGGATAAACCCTGCTCATTTTAATTCTAGTGTATTGGACGGATCAGTAAAACTGATCACCCCTGTACCCCTACAGGAGCATTAAGTGTA